>CACVKI010142362.1:0-25264 GCA_902732785.1 Trichogramma evanescens | reverse complement strand
GCACAGATTATTTTTTTGGTACATAGATCACTTTTCCGTTTGGTCCGGGCGAAATAAAAAAAATTTTTTTTTTGCTTCCAGTCTAATATATATATATATATATATATAATAGCTAGGCAAAGCTGCGTTATAAGCGTAAGCTCGTTATAGTTTTAACGATTTATTTTGTGAGCCACTCCCGCAGTTTGGCTTATAGCGACGCGTCCCATTAATTTGCATAATCGTCGCGCTCCGTAAGAATCCGTGCATGCACGCTGCATAAAATCCTATATAGATATCGCGAGAAATTCGTTAAGTTGGCAATCGTCCAACAATAGTTAATCAAAGCGAGTAAAGTGTCGCGATGAAAGCTGTGACATTGCGCAGTCCTCCTAAGCGCTAGATTTATTACTTTTGGTAAATGTGCGGGGATGACACGAAGCTCGCGTGGGCTATATAATTATGGCTCGTCGACTCTCGGCCGACGTTGGTTTTCCACTGGCCCGTCGATTTCTAGCGTTCGTTTGATTTCTTCATCGAATCGATTATGTTGTCAAGCGAGTCCGTCTGCTCGCAGGAAGCCACCAGGCGCGCCTCGGGCCTCGTGAAAACGTAGCTTCTGACGAGTATCTAGGTAGCTTACAACGACCCGGAGCGAATTTTTTCGTCGTCCTCGCGGCTTGGCGCGTTGCTTCGGGCGTTCAACAACCGACGATATCGCTCGAACCGCACCTGAATCGTTGACTCGGCTGCCTTCGCTGCAGCTCCTCTATTTGTGAGTGGTATTTTGCAAGCTCTCGAGCGCGCAACTGCGGTCGATCGAGTCGATGGAAACAGTAGCGAATCAATCATACCCGTGTGGCACAGCTCAAGCTCACATGTTCTTCGTATCTGCAATAATCGTTTACGCAAATCATTCAACTGTTTAACGGCAAAATAATCAATTGCTTATTTCTCGATTTGTATGTATACGGTGTAAATGCTACATACAGCAGCAGCGACAGCAACGACAGAATCTGCATGACGCTATGTAAATACTAAAAGTGAGCGTATCACGTACAAGAGCAACTTGATGTTTGCGGAGCAGAGAGAACTTCTATGAATATGCAAATGCTCCGCTATTACATTTATATGTATGTGTGCGTGTGTATGTGTGTGTGCACGCACTGCTCGTGCTAAGGCAGCCACGCGATTTTTCTCCTTTTCCCTCAACTTTCTCGTTCTCCCGACAACATTCGCGAGGATTACGTAGCAGCTCGAGCACTTCACGTCCCACTGACATAGTGCCGACGCGCATGAGGCGCTCGCTACATATCTATCCCGTGCTGACTAGTCGACGCGCACACCGCAATACACAAGGACATGTATTCCTCTCATCGACAAAATTTTCGAGACCGTTTAGCAAATAAAATTTTATGAAAATATATACAGCTTTACTTTTTACTCGGGTGATTCACGATATGCTTGATGTATTTTATAAACCGCATAGAAAAATGATCAAACACCCTTTTTCAGATCGAAAATGTTGAGTTAATTAGTTGGTCGGGTTTATATTGCAGCATTAGTTGGTATCTTGATCGATGAGATTGCTCGAATTCAGTTGCTAATATAATGTTAGATAGATTTAGATTTGATTAATATTTTTTTCATTGGTAGAAGATTGTAATTGCACCTTCTTTAGAGCATCAAGGTCAAGCGGGAGTTCGTGGATTTACGCGTACGTTACAGCATTTGCATTGAAAAAAATAATCTCGTAGAGAAATATTTTTTTTATGTAATGAAAAGTTGAGAAACAAAGTGAATGTAAAATTCTTAAATGGCGCGAATATGCTAGGCACGTTGTTACATAGGAGTATCACACCTGAACAAGATAGGCGTTATTTATTACACGTTTATTCAATGGATGGATAACTTTTTTTCCTCTCTGAAATGTACCCTGCTATATGAAAATGTGTATATGTGTATGTGTACGATGCCGATCATACTACATATATTCACACTTATATAATTGTGAAATATACAATAAATTTTTTTCCTATCTTGCAGTACGAGAGCCGAGTCAATTTGATAAAACGAAAATTCATTAGGTGCGAAATGAGCCATCGATGTAGTAACGACATAAGAATGTAATTTTCAATTAAAACCAGCGTACATATACCAACAGCGCACGCATATGTCTACATTTATTAGGCATTTTTGCCGTACAAGTTTGACCGCGAGGGGGCAGACGTGTTTTGGGTATTCCTGTGTATTTAATATATCTATATACATTTGTGTACATATGTCTATAGATATATATAGATATATTAAATACACAGGAATACCCAAAACACGTCTGCCCCCTCGCGGTCAAAGTTGTACGGCAAAAATGCCTAATACTCGCTCAATCGCAAAATTACGCGCCTACTTTATTCAAGGCATTTGACTTTAAGTAATTTCTCAGGCAATAAAACGTTCGTTATTGGTGATCACCGCGTGCATACGCGTATATAACACAAGTATAAATATCATCTTGCCAAAGTATGCCGCGCTTGCTCGAAACGTAAATCTCAGGAATTTGTTTTTTTTTACAAACCTCTGCGTACATTCAGCCTAATAATAAACAAAATGTTGAGCTCTTTTTTCATGTAGAGATTTCAATATTACTATAATATTGAATGTATAATTCATTCTCAAATTGCAGTTTTTTGCAGCAATAATTTTTGGTCTTCAGCTTTTAAATTTTTGGCGTTATGTAGTATATCATTTATTATTTCTTTATAAGTGTAAATACCACATCTTTCTAAAATATCATCAACACCTATGGATTTCTCAAAAAATACATTACGCTCCAATTGACAGTAAAATTCGTTATCAAAGATCAAAACTGACACATGATATTGTTATGTTGTAAAAAAATAAAAAATATAAATGAAGCAGGTTTCATTACATTAAAATGTTTTTTTTTTACATTAAAATGTAAAAAAATATCATAAAAAGGGTCTTATGGGTCGATTTTATAGAAATAGATATTTTGTAGATCTAGCTCAGAATTATCGTAAAATCTATCTACTGTTTTAAAACAATTAATTATTTAGCATATGATGACTGGCGTGTTTAGTCATTTTATGAAAACATTTGAGGAATTTAACGCCAATGTCAGATGATCGTCGACAGGCCCATTATAAAATAAATAATACGAGCGATTGTATGTCTCTTGCTGTCGCGCACGCGGGGATTCAAACACATACACACGCCGAAACGTGAGCGGGCGCGGTTATATCGTCGGCTCTTGTATGTGCCGAGTACGCCTTCTGCTATCTCGAGCACTCGAGCTTTTTCGCCGTCCCCACTCCTAATCACGCCATACGCCTGTCTTTACTCCCACTTGTTTATTTCTTCTTTTTCTATCTTTTCGAGCGATCCTATTTTTTTGTTCTGCACATAATTCACAATGCCATCGGATCGCGCTCTGCTGCCACCGACGTTTTTCTCTCAAGAATTATTCGCAGTACGGCACTTTTGTCGATTTGGCATCTTGCGCAATAATCGCGCTATTTACGCCATTAGTGTCGCGGCTAACGAACGCATATTGATAATTTTCATTCGCTGACGATTAATTGTGTGGGAATCAAATTTTAATTGCCCCTCTGTGTATGTGTATGCCACACACACTACCACCCGAAGAGCTACGCTATCGTGTATCGATATACGTTTCTTTGTCTTCGTTGGCTAAAAGGAAACTATGAATGCAGATTGGAGCGTTGACGCGTTTCATCAGGTGATAAAGTATTCCATTGTCGCGTCATATATACATATAAAATGTGAATCATACATTGAAAACAAAAAACAACGAGTTTGAATTGCAAACGTGACCGTCGAGGCTAGTCAAAAATTTGAAAATACATATATTATTTTTGCCTGTCTATATGACCTTTTTTCATCAAATATATAATCTTAATGTGTTGAGTTGATTCAAAGCAAGTAGTTAATTAAAGAATGAAATGAATTAAGGAAAAGAATTATGAGGAGCAGGCTTGTCCCGATCATTTTGGACACAAGACTCATTTTCGTTTCAAACTACACATGGGGAATATTGTTGGAACTACCCACGAATACACAGGTATTGGTGGGTTTAGCAAGTAGTGGTAAGATTCCAAAGCAATAGCCACAGGAGAAGGCGGAGCCTAAGCACGAAATTTTCCTGTTTCGAGTCTCGCGCACACAATTCAATTCCAAGTATATATATATATATATATATATATATATATATCGGGTGCAGGAGCACGCGCGTGTTACACGTTCTCGAGCCAAAACCACTTCCTCTCAGGCTCGGATTCATGACACGCTACGTTCGTTGGATCAGGCCAAATAATTAAGTTACAGAGAACAAAACAATGTGTAAGATGTATCATTTTTTCGGAGTGCAAACTTACGTACTTTATTTGTCATCGATGAAGAAATGCTCGTATCGTATAGATAATTCGCGTACTTTTGTTGCTGCGCGAAGGAAAATTTGCGCCCAGCGGAGCTATTGCACATGCGGTTATATGCGACTACGTACGAAAAAATTGACCGACGGTGACATTATTGACAAGTCGTGCGATTGTTTGCTCTAAAAGTTGCCATAATGGGCGAGCTCGAACTGCAGCAACGTGGCAGTCGCGGCCTGAAAGCGCTGCTCGCGAGCTAGCTCGTGCTGACCTACAAATTCCTCCCTCGCGAAAAAAGCCGCACGGCTCGCGTGGATATAAGAAAAAAGGTGTATATAATGCAGCTTTCTGTCCAGGTATTATTACAAATGTGTCTTTCATTCTGTTTTTTCGATTATAATAAGCCGTCTGCGCGATTGACTTTCATTGGGCACAGCGTGCTAGAGTCGCTCGTAGACGGCGAGGTGCACGAAGCGAGCCAAGGTGCGCTTGTATGCACACGTACGTTTTTCCCTCGAATTGTCATTCCCTCAACAAATACCATGTGTATAAATATAATAATGAAATGCTCGCCTATTTTCCTATTTCTCACGTTGGGACAGGCGCGCACGGCGGCGTCTCCTGCCACGAGTCGAACGCAGCATGACACAGTCTATGTGTATACGTATCTTTATAAGCGGCGCACATGTACATAATGTTACAAGGACACCAAAGTTGCTCAACATTCCTCATTGTTCTCCATCATCTAGCTTACAGGCCGCGAGCCGCTTAGGCGCTGGTACATCGCGCATAGAGGCCCCGTACAACACAATGGGAGCCGAAAAATCCACACCCAATCCATAACTCAACGTTCCACGAGCGCTATGTACGGCGGCCGCAAGAATCGAATCTCGAGAGGTGGAAACGAGTCCCTAGTTCGAGCGCCATTCGATGTGTCTGGCTCGCTTGCGAAACTCGACGATCGACTGCCTATTTTACTTTTTTTATTTCTCCATTATATTATTTTCTAATTGGGCGAGTTACGATTTTGCTCCAACACAAAAACCTTCGAGATCCGAAGAAAATAAATGTATGTATTGTAACCAATGCGCGAGACTCAATAATATAATAATATAATACACGCGCGTAGCCAGAGAGCCACGAGCGAGTGAGTGCGCAAAAGAAAGAGGAAGCTCTCTCGAGTGCGGCTCTATACGTATGTGTGTGTGTGAGTTATAAATGACGCACGCTCGACTTGCGTTCGGCGCGTTCGGCGTTCCCCCTTTTTCGTCAGGCTCGCGAGGGGACTTCAAGGTCGTCGGGCCAGACGTGCATTCGTACTATACTGCACCGCTCGCACTGCATTTCGGCGAAAAGCGCAGTGGGTCGGCCGGCCGAATTTGCAGCGTAAAATTACCAAGCAGATGGCACGATACAGTCTCGCGCACACACATATATACGTACGCACACCTACATTGGGCCTGGTACAGCTGACCTTCGACTGCGACGCGTCGTTCTGCTCTTCGGCTGCGTATGTTATACTTGTACGTACACACGGTACAGCACTCGAGTGACTTTCGTGGCTGGGCGTGCGCAATGCACACACACACAAATATTTTTTATAAGCTAACATCCTATCGTCTGCGCTCTTTGGCCGATCACCATAAAACGAAAGGTGCAAGCAGGTTTATTGTCGCGAGAGATCGTTGAGGCAATTTTTTTCCCCTATCGACTCCTCGAATTGACAACTCGTGACTTGTACGAAAATTCAGTCGAGTGAAGATGCGGATCGCGAAAAAGACGACTGCTGCGGGCTCCGATCAGGATCTCCGTAATTTTCTCTACGCGAGCTATTTAAGTACTGCTCGCGCATACACGACACTTGTGATATTTTTTTGTATTGTGGCAACTAATCCAATCGATCTCTCACGCGCTTCCATCCTATAAGGATAAAATAATAATATTATAGCGTCGATCGGTCGGTGCTCGCGTGCTTGCCTCTGAAAAGGCGAATGAATTTTCCGAGTCTAAGATACATCGCATATAGGTATCGATTAGGATCGAGACTTGATTGGGTCGCGCGCGCGAAACAATGAAAATGGTGAAAAAAGAAGAGGCGCGCACGGCGACTGCGAGGATGATGGCACGAGAGCTACGGGGCTTCTTTAGCGGCGCAGTGCGAGAGATATCGGTCGATCTTCCTTTCGCTCTTTAGTCATTGTGCTCGGTACAGTGTATAAGTGGTTATAGAAGAAAGAGGCTTGATGTGTATATACATCGGTATGGTATATGTATAGCTGCGGTGCGCGGTGCGGGAAAAGAGAACGGACGCCGGCATCCGCGCGAGACCTTGACCGTATCTCTGGCTTATCGTATCGGAACCGCTCTCTAATATTATATTACGAGCTCGCGCAACACACGCGCGCTCCTTCTCTTTTCTAACTCGCAGTTATACAATCTGTGCTGCATCTATCTCTCCGTTTAGCGCGCCACACAAACTTGCCTAGTGCGCGCTTACACACTCTGCTATGTAGCGAGGCAGGCTGCGCAGCCAGCACATAATTGCCATTGTCTATATAGTGTCCACGACGCGAGACATAGGGAGAGCGTATGTGCTGCAGCGACTGTAATGCTGTCACATCACTTGTCACTTTAATTCTTGTCGCGCGCGAGCTGCGAGGAAACTGCGCGATATTTACTTGTACGTGTGTGTGCTAGTTCATGCGCACGCGCGCCCTTTTCCTTTGTCCTAACTCTCCCGGCCATGCAAATGATTATTTCAAATTCGAATATTGCGAGCTCCTACAGCTCGGCCTCTATATATATAGCCATATGCATGCGCACACACGTATTAGCGTGTCAACGTGTTTTTAGCGTACCAGAAATTTCCATCATCCGCAATTTTTAGTACGCGTGTAAACACATTAGTTGTACGTATATTACTCGTTGCACTATTAATCGCGGGCAAAAAATTAGCTTTGAGTATGTTTTGCAAACTCGAAGCAACGATTGACCAATAAAAATCTCTCTCTCTCTATATATATATCTGCTGTACATATTACATTCGAAAACACGAAGACAACGCGCGAACGTGCCTGTGTTAGGCGATATACCTACACGTGCACCAGCGAAATAGGTGCACCCATAAGAGCGCGGAGATTAAAATGCAAATTTCCACTATATAGCAATTTCAATATATCGCGGCTTTTCTAAAAATAATTATCGCAAAATGAGGTGTTTGATTGGATTATTTAAATGGATTTTCGATCGTCGAAGCAAGTGATATTGCGAAATATCGGAGAGTTAGCGAGTAGGCACACGCACACGAGCAGTACTCACCGCTAAATTGTACAAACACGCAGAGAGGAATTCTTAAATATTCCGTTGAATTATTTTATTCGTTTATGAACGACATATCGATTTTTCTTAAATGACGTTAGGTTTCTGACACATTGACTCATGATCGCTATCGAATACACGCTGGCGTCGAGAAAAACTAAGCTGTTCGCGCGCCAAATAATCAACTGGTAATTTTTGAAAACAAAAATGATGTGTTTGTCATCGCTGTGCTAAGCCGAATCGACTCGAAAACTCGAAACCGAACGAAGTGATGCGTCATCGGTCATTATGAGAGTCGAAGCTCCGCCTAGTTTCTAAAAAACCAATCATCACTCCTCGACTGGCTTCGTCGAGAAGCAAAGAAGACGACTCAAAATCTAAACGAATCATGAGAGATATTTAAAATTGTTCAGTCGTCGCATATGGTTGCGCTGCCTCGAACGTTGCCTTTCTCCTGCCGATCATCGTTTCTGGCATCGCCGCATTTACACCGATGCAGCTAGTCTGCATGTGCATTTAGACACTCGCGAGAGCTGTAACTTGGCTATTTTACATGTGCACACGCAGTAGCGGCAATGGCAGCCTTGAATCTATGCATATGTCTATATGTCTGTGTATACGTGCGGGCTGCAGTTGCGGATTATCGCAACTTTTGCTACTGCCTTTAGATCGACGTTGAAGCGGAATTATTATTATTATCATTATTTCATTTTTTTCTTGCGGAATGTGATAATGATTGTGAGTGAAGGCGCGCGCGACGAATAGGAGAGAGAAAGAGAGAGAGGAAGGTTACAACTACGTGCGCTAACGCTTACGTGTGTCTTGGTTCAGTGCGACTGCTTGAGCGAAGCAAAGAGACGATTTCGTAAAGCGAGAGAAAATTTATGATCTGGTTAGATACCGAGCTAATGGTGATATAGACAACTTTTATGCCGACGATGTTGCTATTAGTTTGAATAGATTTTTCAACAAACTGCTCTCTAGTTTGCCTTTATTTGCCGCTTAAGCTTTGCGCGAGCAGCCTTGAAAGTACTACCTGCGTATGGAGGCAATAGTCAAGTTGTATTTTGAAAAAAAAATCAGAATTGAAGTGCTCCAATTTATTCCAAATCAAAAACATCCATAAACGTGGCCACCAGGCGTATATTTCATTTGCAAAATTCTTAATTTCCTAATCGGCTGAACAAATTATAAAAAAAAATCTCATCGATACAGTGTGACAAAACTAAAAATTTATCAAACGATTGGGTTATCAATGCTATTGAAGCGAACGTTAACTGCACTGTAGCAAACTAACTCATATGGGTGTAAAATGTGATTTTCCATCCTCTATCTCTGTTTTTCGTCGTGTATGAGTAAAAATCAAGTTTTACAGGCGTTCTCATGAAATCGCAGAGTGTTATACGAAATGCAAAGCGTTGCAAATCAAGCAGCTTTTTCCTCTAGCGTCCCACGCGCTTGAATACATAGACATGCACTCAGACATGTATAGTCGGAGTCGACTCGCTGCTGTCGGTGTGCGCTGCGCTCGCACTGCCAGCCCGCACACGGTTCACGGCCAAAATGCATTTCGGGGGTATACCTACTTGTTGAATATCAGTCAACTCGCGTATATAGCTGTATATACGAGTTGGTATATATGTATGTAGACAGACGTGCACACGTACACACACACACACACACACACACACACACACACACAAACACATAGACCGGAGAGGCGCGCACGGGCTTGAATGTACGAAGAGAGAAAGAGAGTGAGAACGAGTTGGGTGTTTGCCTCTGTAAATAGAGCCCGAGAGCGAGAGTCTGTGTGCCGTACGCCTCTATGCGCTCTATATACATTTACTATGTACTGCATATAAGCTGCGGCGCGTATACGTGTACCGACTACCGGAGTTTCTTATACATATAGCTATATTACAGCGCCCAACGCATCCCGACACTTGAATTTTCGCGATTTTCGGCAAAAATGTTCGCTAGATTAAATCGTCACTTTTTCAGCTTGCCTCTCGTCTAAAACTCGCTCGTGTATGTTTTATTTTATACGAATATATACTGCGCGTACGACTCGTGTTAACCATCTTTTTTTTATTTATTCATCGACGAGTGTTTTTTCGACATCGTTTCTCGCGTCTGCACGCGTTCACCTCTTTTGAGTGCCAAAATTACGTGAAAATGCTTGGACGAATAAAAACTTTTTTGCTGCTTTCTATTCATTTGTTCAAGTACCTTTTTTGTCGTTGGCGTTCGCGTCGAGTATCTGGAATTCGCACCTGTAATCGGTGCGAGCGAGCAATTTGACTTGACGGGATTTAACAAATTTCCCTTTCATCAATAACTTATGATTTAAATGCTTTTTTTAATTAAATGATTTAAGCACGATCTGTGTATTGTTGATGAATAATTTTGTTTTAAGCAAACTAGATTTACTAAAGGTATCTACTCCATGAACTAATAATAATTATAAAGAAAATACTAGTTTATAAGCTTGAAAAAACGTAGCCAATAAACTGTCGAAAAGCTTCCTCGCAAAAATGTAATTATTTTTATTTTCTTTCATAAATGTGCTAATAAAATAAAACATTGTTCTATTTTCGAGGTATGACTTTTCAAATATGCTTCTTCTCATTAACAAGCTCACATATACGCAAATGTTTCTACAACAGCTTTTTGATTGTATACGAATATTTATCTAATGAAATGGTAGCCAAACATTTAAAATGAGATTAGATGGGATTCGGATGGAGATACAGAGCCCCTTCGTCAAATTGAGCGGTAAATAATTCTAATAATGCACGGGATAGAATATAGATACAGATAAAATACTCTGAAAATTGATATTCTTTACTTTGAACTATATTTTTAAACAGATATGTAAAATTAAAAAGGTCGGCATAAAAATTATAACTATTAACCAAGACCGAGCTCGCGAATGTCAAGGCAGCGAAGGTGTGCTTGAATATCACTCGGTAGCAGCAGGCCATTGCTCTTAATGGAATTTAACTCACGGAAATGCCACAGAGATAGCCGAAAGCCAAGTAGGTCGGAACAATAATTCGCCACCCTCAAATAAAATTCACTCTTGTGTGGTGAAATCTGGGCAGATTGCCAGAAAATCAGAGCGGCAGATGCCCAAGCGGGTACGAATACTGAGTTGGCTATATATTCGCAGACGAGTATATATATATGGTGCGTTGAAAACATTAGCCTCTCTTTCTCTCGACTCCCACAATGTATAATGGCACTATATATATACTCACACACATGCACACACTTATACACGTTGAAACGTATATAGCCGCAACAGCCGCGCCAGAAATGGCTCATCTCACTTGTTGCGCGCTTAGATACATATAATATAGCACATGTATAAAACGTGTATAGCGCGAGCTCGACGTATAACGATTATACTTGTATATATATATATATATATATATATATATATATACAAAATAGTTGCATCAGTGAGGTGCAGATAATTGTGTTAAATCCTTTCTAGAACGAAACTAGAGTCGAACGAACAGCTCCGCGCGCGACCAACCTATTCGGACTCTCGAGAAGGTAGAATCGGCAAGTTTGCTTTTACATACAGGTCTCGATAATAATCTATTGTTTTCCTGATAAACAACATTTTTCTATATACTTATTTACGAAATGCAGCGAAACCATGCATAGATTCCATTTCAAGTTGCGTCACGTATGAAGAATGCAGCGTAAATAATCAAATGGAAAAATGCCAAACAGCTGCGGCTTACCTATGTAGAGCTCCAATGAGAATCTTCTAATTCAGCTTTGTTATAAGCTAAGCTCCTCCTAAAAATGGCTCTTTCGTATTCTGTCCCCACTTCTTTTGAAAAAATTTCTTCCAAAATGGCGTGGCACAGATCACTCGTGTGCTTAGGAGAATGAAAGAATAAAAAAGGCGCGCTATGTACGTATACGTAGTGCGTACATGGAGCTCGAGCTGCACAATATCGAATCGCGACTTCCGGTCGAAGCCCAACTCGTACTCTCGAATTTCGTGCGCACGTAAAAAAAATACACACAAACAGAGGCGGGTGCTTTGCGGAAATTCAAGTTGAAACAGAAGAGCCGAAAATAGCGATTGCGTACGATTCTTTTGGCTTGTGTATACATAATGTGTACTCGTGGGCTATAAGGCGGCTCTGTCAGTATGCGTGAGTGTGTGTATATTGAACGAGCAAAGTAGAGGATCACTCTCGATCTCGCTGAATTTTCGTCCGCAGCTGTTTCGGCTTGGTTAAACTGCATTAGCTCTCGACACTCGCACTGCACGCGCAATCGTCCCCTCTCTGTCTGTCTCTCTCTCTCTCTCTTTACACGCTCGTTTTTCTTTCAGCTTCGTTTCCGTGCAGTCTCGGCTTTTATACACACGTATACGCACATGCATACGCAGGCTCACATGCACACAGAAAACTTGTTATTTTTTTGATGGTACACTTTCGGTGTGCGTTACTTTTCAACACAAAACCCAGATTAGCTTTTAATTAAAAGACTTTGATATTCAAACAAAGCTAAATAATTTATTCAAGTAAACTTATTCAATAAAGTAGTATACATGGATCGAATTTCACTCGAAGGCCAACTATAAACAATGGCTATCCATTTTTACGCGTGCTCGTGAACAAATTGAAATCATAATTTTGGACTTGGTAAAAATGCTGTCGAATTCAATGCAAGATTTCGATTAAAAGTTCGACGCTGTGTCTGTGGGAAAATATTCATAAGAGTCAGATTTATATTCATTAGCTTGTCGAAAAGAGAGGCAAAATGTGAGCAGTTGGTAAAATCGCGCGTCGAAACGTTTATCATGAAAATAAGTGCTATTGTGTCCGTGGCGAGAAACTTGAATGCGATCCGCAGTGTAGCGCGAGTGCGCACACAAAAAGTCGAACAACGCCCACGAAAGATAATATATATAATGCTCAGAAGCGGCTGTGTGTGTACGTGTGTTTTTTAGTGTGCGAGCAGAGACGAAAAAAGAAGCTTAAAGAGCGCATGCAAGGCGAATTCAGCCGACTTGCTCCAAAGCTGGCGTGACGGGACTCGGGACTTGTGCACATATACACATCTCACATACATTAAGTCAACGAAAATGCAAAAACCTGCTGTGTAGGACCACATCGAAGCGTATACAAATATATACACAAATACGTGCTACGTATATAGCCGGCTCGAACGACGGAATAATAACGAAGCGGAGAATTTAGCAGGGTACAATGCGAGCCAGCTCTTTTTTACTTTTTTTTCCTTTTTCGTTTTTTTTTTATTATCGCATCAATGTGTGTGTGTGTGTGTGCACGTGTGCAGCATATAACTACACGTACTTGTTCACGCGACCCTTTTTTTATGTTTTCACTCCCTCTCCTCTTCTTGTCCGCTTCTTCGTGCGCGCACACACACGTTCACATATTGTACTCACATTGTGCAAACGCGAACGAGCAGTTTAGTGACGTCGAAAAACACTAGTCGCCATTTGCAGTCTCTTTCTCTGTACGTCGTACAGTACCCCTGCCCTGCAGCCCTGTAGCGCCCAAACAACTCGGAGCACATACACATATTGCTGTATGTACTGCACACAACGAGCGTTTATTTTGGTCGAACGGTGCGGAAATCGTTTCCCTTTTTTTCGTGGCATGTGTGTACTTGCGTACATTACTGTATTGTTTTCGGCGGCTTGGCCACGTCTCTCCCGCCCGGGCTATTGCGGTTTTAGCGTTTGCAAATTAATTTTCTGCGAGTTGCTGCTTCGCCGTCATCCAGTCCAACTGGCTTATTTTGTAAGAATAAAAAATTTAAGGACGAGCCGCGTTACGCTCGTTGCTGTCAGTACCGTATTATTATTATTACCCTTTTATATTTACTGCATAATGTAGAGTGAAAACAAAAAATTCGCGTATAATAAAACTGTCCCTCGTAATAAGATTATGAATTTATTATGTAAGTCGGGGCTGCATCATCGATGCGTACGCTGCTGAGGCAGAAAGCTTTTACCAACAATTTTATACGTCAAATAAACGATTAAATTAACTTTATGATTCATGTTTTCGCTTTTATATGAAAACTTTAACTATCGCAATATTCGTCTGAACAATTTCTTACTCCAATTAGAAGGGCTCATTTTGCTTTTTTATAGATTTTGATGGCTACGTTACATAAAGAGTACGAGAAATAAAATAAAAATAAAAACAAGCAAAGAAAGACCCGCCCTTCAGTCGACTGTAACGAAGCGAACACCGAAAGAAAGAACAGGGATTTTTGGCGTACGTAGGAGCTTTGGGCTGTGTTGCTTATAGGACAAAGATATATGTATAAAGAATAAAGAGCTGCGAGGCGAATTGAAATGGAGGCCATGAGGGCATCGGAGCATCTGAGCAGCCACGCAAACATACACACACACATATATATATATATATGTTTAAACACATAAGTACAGCAGAGCCGAAAACACGAATTCACTCTCGCTTTCGTTAAGGCACATGCACGCACTATATACGTCGCGTGTGCTATACATTTTTCGGCAGTGGCCGGCTCGAAAACCGGTTCGAAGGGAGAGAAGCAGGGGAAGTGCGAGTCTTTGTGTGTTGTGCAATTGCAGCCTGCGCGATATATATATATATAGACGTCGACAGCGCAGGCGGCAGAGTTACTGCGCTCCCCTCCCTCCAAAGCTCAAAAGTGAGTGCACGGCCAGGGCCGTTGCCGAAAATACCATACGGGCACGACTTTCGTTTTCGTTCGTCACTTTCGCTCGCTCCTCTTTCTCTTCTCTCGATCCGCACACATACACAGACATACACTTAAGAGCGACTGCACGCGCGCATACATAACGGCTGCGCTTTAAGCGAGCTGCTTTACACAATTCACGAGTATACGAACCGAGGGGATATTATGCAATTTCTTTTTGTCGTTTTCGGAACTTGGTAATGAACTTGGGCTCGATTTGCTCGAGCCTATATTCGAGTTGAGCACGCCGCAGCCTATATTATACTCGACGTCACACAATGTGCGTATGAGCTCGAGTGAGGGGATTCATTGAATTTTTATGTGGGTTAAACAGCCGCATCGCGCCTATTCGCATCGGCGAATTCAATTTTATTGCCCCGGCTACTGCACGGCGTGTCGCGCTTTTAATACTGTTCGCCATGGTGATACGCACGAAATATAACGATATTCTGCATCCAAAAATTGCCGAGAAACTGAAATTATTTTATCGCGAAAAAAGTTGAAACGATGAGTTACATACATCTTTTTTTGCTTTCTGTAAATTCGTCTCTTTGAAGTCTTCAAAGAAGCGATAAACGTGCTGAGCAAGTTTTAACTTGCTTTTTGCAACCAAGCTTCGGGAATGCCCCCTCAAAGTTTGAAACGATTGTTTCATGATTTTTTTGCAAACTTTCAATAGAGACTAAAAATGTCATGGGATGCAGTGCGAAAAATTTACCAAGTCAGAAATTGCGCGATGTTGTAAATTTTCAATTGCATCGTCCTCGACGAGAGATGTGTTGCATCTTCTTTGAAATGGCATTGCACTCGTTACCTTGACAAGCATGAGCTAGCTACAGTTTGCGGTTTCGCGTATAGCAAGGTCCGAATGCAGATTTTTTGTGCCCCCCTCTTGCGGCAGCTCTGCCGGCTATCCGCACGGACTCTTTATTTTCTATCCTTTTTTCGTTTCTTACTCTTTGGAGCTCTCTTTGGACAAGCAGCAATGGCTGCGCTGCCGGCTGACTTTTGCGAGCAACTCGATATATATATTATGCGCGTCGTCCTGCGGTATAAATACGATCGCTCGCTCGCAGCACGTATAATATGCATCCGCGGCAATATGTTGGCCGGTTCGTACATCCAAATAGGATATATACACGAGCGATTCGAGCTCGAGTGCATTTATTGCACTGAATTAATTATCGGATACACTCTCGAATTATTTCATATGCCGGAAAGTGTCGAGAGCTCGACTGCGTTGACTTGGCATGCGCCGAGTGAGCTTTTTCTAAAATGTCCGCCAAGACAAACGCCTACAAAGTCAATGATCTTTTCAGTTTTCGTACGTGCAATGATTGCGAGTGCGAGCTAGCGCGCGCAAGTCGGGGAAACGACGCCTTCGGCGCAGCTCGGTGCTGGAACAAAGCGGCTCATTATGCGCCATGCATCAAGCGCGACTTTGGCCGATGACGAGCTCGTTACGTTTTATCAACAGCGCGAAGCTACCGAGTCGTTGCTGATGCTGCTGCACATGTACGCGTACGTTTATGAGGTCGTTAACGCTCGCGCCTATACATGCAGTACGAGCAACTTGTTGGCTTGGCTCGCGCAATGACTTACTTCAAATTTAAAACGGATGATTTTCTAGAATAAAATAAGAACTGGACATTTTCATTTGGCACTTGGCTAATTCATTTCAATGCGAGCGAGTCGGCAAATAAAGCGCACGAGTGCAATAGTTGGGCTTAAGGTACACTGCGCACAATTGAGCGAGACGTACGTATAACATACACATGCACATACGGCGCGCGAGTATAAATATTATGAGAGCCGCTATTTTTCTTTGTTTCACAGCTCTCGGCTGCGCAGAGGCTCGCTGGCTGGCCAGCCACGCACACATGTTCGCTTGAGCGTGCATATAATACGCCCATGGTTATTTGGCTTATATATACAACGAGCTTGCTACATAGCGTGAGCGCGTCGCAACTGGAAATCGAGCGAGCGAAATTTCTGCGCGCAAGAGAGCGAGAAATAAAAAAGCTACACTCTTGAAGGTTTTGATTTAACCTACTGTAGCGCCTTTTGTACTATAGTTGATTCTGTAACGCAGTGGTGCAAAATAATGTCGTAATTTTCGTACTACGCAGGCCGCTCTGGGTTAACCGAGTCTCGTTTTTCTCCGATATTTTGAGCAAGAATTCGAGTAGATTGGGACAAAGTGGAAAAATGAGACGATCGGCTTGCATTTTGTACTCTAAGAAAGTCCAATATGCTTGCGTACGATACAGAGGCGTGAAGATCCAAAAAAAAAAAAACGATGTGCGCGGTGAGCTGGTTTTGGCCGAGCGTATATACACGCCTTTCCGTGGCAATGACTCAAACTTTCGCCTACTCGCTTCTGCATGTCCGTATACACATAAAATACGGACAAAAGCTGTGCGTTGAAGCTGTCGGTGACCTACCTAAGCTATCCCATTGCGACAGTTTGACAGTTGCCGAGGCTATAGGGACTTTTTTTCAATCGTTCTAGCACTCGTTCGTTCGTCACGCCTGTGTTTAATATTTAATATTAATGCCTCCTATGACTGTGCAGAACCGCTTCGAGTTTCGACTGCGTTCTGGTATGTGGCGCGCGGCGTATTTTGAGTTATAACTTTGTCGGGCATTGTTTGGTCGCATAAGTACGCACGAGGCACACGAGTACTCTAGTTTCGAGCGACTCGTTCAGTACATTTCGTTTTATTAAAAACGTATTCGCAATTTATACGGCGCAGGCAGTAGTCGTGCAGAATATCTGATGCATGTATACGAGGAGGGAAAAAATCGTGTCACGAAGAAGTCGCAAGTATACACGAAACGTTTGCATCGTCATCTTGGGTCATTGACACGCGGCCGTCGAGCTCCAACTGCTGCGCCAGTGCAGTGCGCACAGATAGCTCGAGCTCGAGCGCGCTTGAGCCTCGGCTGAATTTATATAAGAAATTCATTATCTAAAAGTCCATTAAGGCGAGCATAAGACTCGCCGCTTCGAAGCGGCATTGCGATGCGCGCACCTCGGCGTTCCGTGACGTTGCCATCGAGTTCATCTTTTGGCTCAATGGCCGCGCTCGATGCAGTCGAATATGATCGATCGATCGAGCGAGCTGCACATTTTTACGCATCGCGCATACAATATGAAACTTATCTTTCTTCGATTAACTCGTCGAAAAGTAGGTTATCGATTTTATATCTGATATATATATTTATCAATTTTACGGGCTATGGCGTAATTCCATACCATGGCATCGAGTGTACGTGTGCTCGGGAGCGTGCTGCGCTTAAATTGCGCTATTATTTTCAGCGCTCGTAGTTCACTTTGTTTGGAGAAAATAATACAAATATACACGGTGGACTAAAGAAGCCTGCATTATGTATTTTGACTTTTCAGTCGCGGCTAGGCGATTATCGGCCGCATTGCACAATAGACAAGCCGAGCGCCTGGAGGGGGCCCGGCTCGTTGCAAAGCTACATGTCCTCACGACGTCTGCTTTATCAAGTTCACTCGAAGCTTAAAACAAAATAAAGCTGTGCGATCGAATCGTTCGATAGTACAGCCAAAGACCGAGCGAGAGAGAAAAAAAATCTATTCCACTCCCTTAAAGTCGATAACGAAGAAGAAACAGCAGCGCAAAAAGCGGCGACGAATCGCACGACAATCTCTCGACACACAAAGTTACGTTTACATTGCCTCATCGTGGACGAAGAAGAAGATGACGACGACGACGACGACGACGAAGAAACTATAAAAGCAGCCAAGCAAAAGTCAAATCAGCCGAGTACGCACCTACTTTATCGGTCAATGCACTTGCAATGCGATACTCTTTACATTCGGCACGTAAGCGTGTGTGGCCGCATGTATGCTTTTAATAACATTAATATAATAATATGAAACGCACGATGCTCGCCTCGGACAAAGTTGGCTGCATCGAGCTCTCGGCTGGTCGGATCTCGAGTCTGCCGAAACGCTCGTATATGCATACGCTTGACAGGCAGCTGCTACATAGCTGCGCCGCACTATGCACACAAACATTATCGTTTATAATAATAAGCGGCAGTGGCAGTGGCAGCGGCAGCGGCGCGCGGTATACATACACCGAGATAAGCCGAAAAAGCGTTATTTTCGCGAGGGAGAACGAGGTCAGCGATAAGGCGATAAGGCGATATATACTGCGTGCTCGGCCGCCTGTGTATGTCTATATTTGTGTGTGCGTGTGTGCATGTAAGACTCCAAGTGCACTACACTAATGCACACAAATGCAGTCGCTTCAACCGGTTTCGAATTTTCGGGCGCCGCGAGTCCGACATTTTATTTGCACGTATGCTCGCAGAGGTGGCCTAGTCTTCCGCTTGACAGCCATAAGCGTGATTTGCGTCAAATCTGCCAACTAGTGCTCGGCGTCGTGGCACAAATATCGTATACATGTCGCGCATACCAGAAATCCAAGTCCTTTCGCTCCTAAGCGTCGATTTCGAAAGAGCTTCAGACACGTCGATCGTGTGGCTGAGTTGCTGAACGCGCTCTTAAAAATAAATTCATGCATACGATTTGGGATTCAAAAGCGATCGCCTCGTCGACGTTATTGAAATAAAACCGAAAGTACCCTGCTTCCGAGCGCTCTGACGTACGCGCCTTATTGTATAAAACAGGAGCTCATCGTGTCATATACAAGTCTGGCTCGGGTGTGTGCACTCGCGAGAGAAAAAGAGAGAGAGAAGGAGAGAGGCGGTAGGCCGATTATGCGAATTCCAAAGGGGATCTCGCAGCAAACATCAGAAAATGCAAGCACGAGTACATACGTGCACCTATATACGATGTCGTTGGCCGATTGTTGATTATGTGACCCACGACGCCGCCTTCTTTATTTTCTGCGTCTTTTCATGATTTTTACCACAACGGAGCGACGCCAAAATCCACATCATAGTACAGCTACTTTTTATCGGATTATTTGCAGTCATATCGTTTTGTCTCGGGTAGGGGAAAAAATCGAAACTTTCCATTCCAATTGTTCTTCGTTTCTTGTGCTTTATATACGTTATATTTATAGAGCAAAAGTCACGTCGTTAAACGACGACCAACCGAGTCGAAAAAATTGAAGCTAAGCAATCCGAAAAAGCCCCACGATCTCGTCTCATTACTAGGGATCTAATCACCATCATTAGTCCATTTGTATGCAGTACTCTTTGCGCTCTTCCCTCCCTCTCTCTCACACTCTCTACCTCTACCTCTCTTTCCATCTACACACAAAGCCAAGTAAAAAACTCGTCAGGCAGCGATCGCAAATATGCTTTGCCGGGAGATCCCGGAGCTTTAGCAACAAGTTTTCAAGTAGATCGTCACGATGTGCGCGAGAAACGTGGAAAAAAACTTGTACCATTTGCCAGAAATTGATGTGGATTTTTCACGTAAATACAGTAGCATCTTGATCGTTTATTTTCCACGCTAAGTATTTTTGTGTTCTCGCATATATAAATATTATATACACATGAATACTTTATTTATACACACACACACACACACACACACACACTAATGTATCTGTGCTCGGGCTCTCTTGTCTTTGTGCACGATCTTCGACGATTTTACTTGACGATAAGAAAATAAATATATTGCAAAAAAAACTGTTTCTTCACCTCGCTTCTCGTTTGATTTTTATTATTATCGTTTTGTCAATCTAATTTCACGAAGAAAAAGAGAAAAAACAACAATGATCCCCGCGCTCGCAAAGAGCGAGTTTACGATTCAATTGCTACATTGTTAGCTGAAATCACGTTTATTAGATAGCACAATCGTAAAGCTCACCTTGATATAACTTGAAAAAGTCAATATTATTACTTTCGCCAAGCAATCGAAAGTACTTTTCGACGAAGAAACTGCATTATTTTCATGGGTTGTGTGCGTTGATTCTTGGTGAGCTTCAAGCTGCTAGCTCTGTGCGCACATTATGGACATCGCATTATCCGAGGACTTTCTAACGATACAGCGTCTATACAAGAATCTCCATCGGGGGATTCTCGGGGTCAGCGTGATTCTCTAATGAGTTTTAACGACACGACACCGAGCAGTATTGCATATGTACTGTATATATGTATGTGTGCGGGTGATTCTCACGAGCGATTAGACGATGCACCTTTTGCCCCTTGCGAAATCTCGATCGCGACGCGGAGCAGCTCAAGACTGTCCCGAACTCATTATTGCGGTCCGAGGTATTTCACGCTGCTGCAAGCTCGAATGCCATTGGCCGGTGCAAAGGCGAGCAACTTGACTAGTAGTACTTTTGAAGCTACGAATTGTTCTCGAGATCTCGATGTAATGCCGATTGTAATTATATAACGAATCACCTCGTAGTTGCACTCACATTCTCAATCGATCACTGGATCAATTAGCAGCCATGAAATTTCACATTTTTTTCGTAATAAATCTAGACTGTCGTTTAATTTGAGGTTCGTCTGATCCAGCAAGAACATCCATGACCCGATTGCAATTTGACGGTGCCGATAACGACCTTATCGAATCGATAGATCAAACTTTCAATGAATCTTACAAAGCGATCAAGCGCTGGTAGATACACGAATCGCATCAAGTGTTCTCGCTCGAGCTCGGAAGCGGCAAGTGTAAAACAAAGAAAAGAATGTTTGTACCTGCCAAGATGGTTATGTTGCTAACATTCTTCGATATATCCTTCGACTAGTAGCATATCTTTGATTAGTCACACGCATGCGCCGACCTATAGTCACTTTTACCGCCAACGCCACGCTAAGGTATTAGTAGCCCGCAAGTGAATGTTCATGTGCCATGCATCGACGGCAAGTGCAGAGAAAGGGACTCAAGATGGCAGATAACTACTATAGGGAAATGAAACTTGATATACGTAACTGCGTACGAGGATTATATTATTTGAGAGATTCTCAACTGTTTTAAGCTGAGACTACTATCAAGCAGAAAACAAAAAATATTCTGACACTATAATAGGAGAATCAGTTGTGGTCATTTTATAATACACCCTGAGTGTGATTTGAGCTTACAAGTATAAGATTTAGATTGAGTCCAAATTTACGTCTCAGTAGATGAAGCAGACTTTAGTCAGACCAATACATTCAGATCGAATCGATTACTCTTTTAGAATTATCATCCAATGCTTGATCGAAGAGTTTTATTATTTTGCGCTTCAAAAAGCAAATGATAAACACGACAATTGACGAATTCATTATCAATTTGATGCACGAGTCAACACTAACATTTGCTCATTAGGTGCGTCTCAGTCAAATTTTGGCGGTACTGCTGCTGTTTTATCGGCGAAGATGAAGATTGACCGATAAGGCAAATCAAGCCGTATAATCGAGGTAAACAACCTTATAAGATTTATTCGCTCTAGCTTACTGGAGAGAAAGAGAGAGAGAGAGAGAGTGCGAGTGGTTTGGGTAGACTACCCGCAACTGTACGATCCGTGGTTGTCAAAGGTCAACGACTTTTTTAATGAATTTTGTTAAAATCAGGACTGAACGCGAATACACTTGCTCGTACGTTATCTCGAGCGCACGCGACGAGAGTCATAAAACTTTTTTTCACAACAATAAATGAATTGTTATTGCAATAGCTTGAGAAAAGATAAAGCGAAAAATGACAACATTTTTTACATATTATATAGTGCAGCGCGATTCTACCTGCGCACGGCACCTTTTGCCATACTGATCACCTCGTACGCAACTCACACGTTTATTCAAACGTGCGAAATTTCACATTTTATAAATTTCAGCTTTTATCTGATATTCGATTAATCATTCGCAACTATTCTCAAGAACTAGGCTTATCCGTATAAACTCTAGCTGAGCTGACTGAAAGATATTAAACATAATTTAATTAACGCTTTCTTAATATTTTACCAATCCAATAGAATATGCTTATAAACACGGCATAC
Source organism: Trichogramma evanescens (assembly GCA_902732785.1). Taxonomy (NCBI): domain Eukaryota; kingdom Metazoa; phylum Arthropoda; class Insecta; order Hymenoptera; family Trichogrammatidae; genus Trichogramma; species Trichogramma evanescens. Next base: position 2,868 of record CACVKI010142362.1, on the reverse strand, counting down.
AGTTCGATTTCAAGTACATATACCTTTGAAAGTTCTATATCAGAGGTTAAACTTTCTCCTGCGAGAAAATTTCCGCAAAAGTCTGTATCTCGCTAAATTTTTCATCGCCAGCAGATACACAGCCGAAGATAAGAAGCTTAAATATTTTTCAGTATGCGCAAGTCACATTGGCAATATTCCATTAATATATAAGCGATAATTTTGTTTGCACTTTTCAGTGCTGCTAAATTTTAATGGTTTGAGCCCAATTCTGAGCTTCAAACAGGCTAGAACGTTTCAAAAAGTATCTAAATAAAATCGAATGGATTATTGTGCCATAAAATGAATCGAATTAAACACAGAAAAAATGTAGACTGATGTTTCATATTAATTTGATAATATCATATTGATACCATCGCCGTTTGAATTTTCAGTTCCTGTTTCAGTATTATTCAGTACTATATCTCCAGCAAAAATAGGCAACTCGTCAGAACATGATTTCTTTTATTTCAGTAAATAAGTAGGTACATCAATTGAATAATACATTGTCAGAATGTATCATCTTTCCATTTAATACTGTAGTGTACATGAACCAGTTATTGACCATTTTTGATCAGTTAATGACCTCTTTTAGATATGCCATAATTATACTTTTTCTTTGTTAGATGGTGTTCCGACGTAGAAAACAAGATGCACCGTTCACTAAAAAAGTGTATAATGTCTACATAAATGTATTCTTAATTGTTTTTCATAGTATATTCGTGTCCATTCACTAGTCCAACTACACTGTATGTGTAAGATATCTATCAAGCATAAACAAGCATTTTAAGCATTATCAAGCATATTAATAAAAATTAGTACATTACATTGCTAGTCTCCTAAATACAGTTCTAGTTCTCAACATGAGAGTAATTGGCCTTTTGCGCGTACAATTCTTTCTCCTTCACTGAAAAAAATTTGGGTGTGTTTAGTTCACACTCAAGTCGTATAAAGCCCCTATCTACTACGGGGAGAATTAATCACTGTATATTTGTGTTAATGCAGCTCAATTTTGGGTAGGATTTGCACCCAAACATCTGAAGCGCGATGTGCCCTGTTCGTCGTCTTGCGGAATCTATCTTAGTTGGCCGAGTTCTGTTTTTATTTTGGGCGTGAAATCCTCCCAGTTATTATCCTCCCAGGGATTAAAACGATACCGAATTGAATTGAATGATATTATTATTGGCGTTTAATAAAATGTACATAACCACTTATAAAACGATACCGACATCTCGGGCGATAGCGCCACCACCTCGCGTTACATTTCGTCACCAAGCGAGAGTATAATAGCCTTAAATTTCTTTCAATGTTGTCGACCAAAAGTTTGTCTATACACATAACCATTGCTTGAGAATAATGCAACTATTATGTTACCAAAAAATTTTTACTTGAATGACATCTACCTACTTTATGATCCTTTTGACATAATAAAAAAATTAATGTAAAAAGAAGCATGCACGTTAAAGAGGTTCAAAATGCAGCCTATTTTATTTAAAAGAAGTAAGTCTAAGTTTTGGAAGTGTATTTTTGGAACTTTACGAAAAAATACAACATAGTACCATGATTATTAATTAAAAAAGCAAAAAATGCAAATTATTTGACATTGGTTAAAGAAGCGATTAATATGAAGAGCAGTCTAGTAGACTTGGCATTCTTCAGAAAAAAGTATTATCTACTCGTAAGAAAACATTCTCACGTCTAGGTCACAAATTCTTGCCGATATTTTTTGTAAGTTGTCTTTGCATTTTATATTAAATTGTATTTATGGTGAAATCACTTCACAAATATAACATGGTGAATACGTTTTTTATGCTACCCCAGCCTAAATAAAATTAACTTTTTAAGTCCGTGCGTCCGGAATAATTTTTGCTGGGGGATTTATGAAAAATAGTATACGCACCTAGGAAGCGAAAAAAGCCTCAGAACACATGATCATCGTTCTCGGTTTTGTCTCGGCCGATAATTACATAGCTGTGTCAGTTAAAGACCAATTAAAATATTCCATACATGTCTACATATTTTAACTCATTTTTTTAAAGGAAATAATACTTGGAGGGATCATGTCGGTAAAACAGAATTTGCGTAAAAAACATAAATTTACGTCTTTCATAAGAAACGTGAGGGTAGGTAACCTGAATATTTGGTCAGAGGAGAAGAACGCAGCAATAGCCTGCAAAAAGTACGCATCAAAAACACCATTCAACAAACAAATGATTTAACTTCATTCTCATGTCAGTCTGCGAGGAATTTTTTTACTCGGTGTATATGGTTGATTCTCCCGATTCATCGATATTTCGAATCGGAAAAGTGCGCAAAAAAATTTCTCCAAACCCTTTTTTAAAAACGGAACTTCGTTTCTTACCCGAAAAAGTATTTGTTTTCAAGTTTATAGAGCTAGGATATGAAATTCATTTTCAACATGTAATTTGCCTATGCTGAAACCGAGTAACGAGCGGACAGCAACGGAGCGGACAAATCGTTGTTTTGTGTGCCGTATATGCAGAGTTTAAATGCGTGGAATTTCGCCGACAACTAGGACTTGGAGTTTTTAAAAACGAACATTTCTACGTATTCTATGTTAAAAACGGAATTTTATTACCTGCGTATTCTTTGTTAACGGAGCGGACAGATTTTTTTACCGCTTGATTTTGGCAATACGTCTGACGCTTTTGCGAAGCCGTCGTCCAACGTTTGAATTTTTAACCGCCGAAAATCGAACTCATGAACTTTTTTGAGAAAGTTAGTACAGCTTAGGGGCTTCAAAGTGGTAACGATACCATTCTAACGTAGTAAATTTAAAGTACAAAACAATATGACCAAAACTCAGGACAATTTTTTAATAGCTGTACG
>CACVKI010142358.1:0-37978 GCA_902732785.1 Trichogramma evanescens | reverse complement strand
GTGGCGAGTTGGTAATAATACCGCTGACGCGCTGCCGTTTGTCTTTCGAGTCGTTCAGTGAACGTTGCGACGCCACGGCCTAAACAACGAAAGATCGCCTTCTGACTACACAAGTGACTGTCGTGAATCGTGAAATATATTAATTTTAAAAATTATAAGTGATTGTGTTTGTGTGATTTCGTGAAACCAAACAATGGGCAACGACAATTCGTATGTGTTTTCTGGTTTCGATACTGATTCCGATGCCAATTCCAATGACAGTTATGATTCTCTGGAAGAAAGATACAATTGCCAAGATAAAGAAATGTATGGCCGAATCAATTCATACAAACTAAAGAGTTTACGAGAAAATACCAATTGGAAGGTCGAAAAAGAGCGATATAAATTTCTCTATAAATTTTATCCTTTACTCAAAAATTGGCGAGGACAACTTCCGGATCTTCGCGAAATTTTTCGAGGCGAAGAACTTGATTGGCTCTTCACGGTGTATGTGAAAGCAAAAATTGCCATCTTCATTCCCAGGGCGTTTATAATTATTGACTTTGTGGCCAGAACAGGCTTCAAAGACGAACCCGAGGTAGATAAAGACGGAAAGCCCCTGTTGCGTCGCACCACTGCAGTGCACTGGGCTGCCAGAGAAAGTTACAGCTCCGCTGTTCATAAACTTTTTAAAATATACGACAAATTCGACGTGAACTACGTCGACGAAGATGGATTTACGCATTTTCACGCGGCCTGCCAGTATGGCTGTTACAAGGCAGTCAAAGAATTTCTCAAGCGTGGACAGGATCCCAATTGTCTCCCTCGAGAACCGAACGCGAGCTCAGTCGAGCCACCGCTGCATTTGGCTCTAAACTCGGGCTACGATGACGTTGCCCGATTGCTGCTGAGATGCGGCGCCGATCCTAATTCGGCCATTGCAAACGGATTGACTCCTCTGCATATTATTTGCAACACTAACGGTTGTAATAATTATTTGGCGGAGATATTGTTCAAGATCATCGACCAAAAACAAAAAAGTGTTCAGATCAACGCTCAGTCCAAGATGGGCACACCATTGCACTTAGCTCTATTGCGTGGCCAGGAAAAATTGGTAGAATTGCTGCTGAGAAGAGGCGCCGACTCGAACTTGGTCAATGCGGAGGGATTAACACCTATGCACTTAATTTGCCAAAAATTTCGCGACGACGATTTAGTAAAAATATTCTTCACGGTTAACGACGAAATTCATCAGTCAGTGAAGGTCGACGTCCGGGATAAATTGGATCGAACACCGTTGCAGTGGGCTGTGGCGAATTTTTTACCGAATATCGTCGATATACTTTTGAATCGTGGTGCTGATCTCTGGTTTTGTGTTCCCCACTGAGAGTCATTTCAATGAATGCTTTAAATCGTTTGAAAACATTAGGAGTGGATTTCAATTATACGTGACATCCAATGCGCTGAAAGTGATCGAACACCTGATAAAAAGAGGATACGAACTGAGCCGTGTCGACGCCCTGATAATCATGAAAATGTTCGTCGGGCCCGAATGTTTCGATAAGTCCGAAAATCTCCAAGACTGTTGGTACGACGACGAGGATTTCGTGAGTAAAGCGAAAGAGGCGATGTTGAGTTCGAACCTTTCGCTTTACGATTGCATTCAATCGCGACCCGAGGAAATCGTGCGAAGAGAACTACTGACACGTACGGACTTCTACGCGTTCGAGCGCTCGCACAAATTTTTGATGATCCATCCAAATTTACGTCGGGCTTGTACTGCGCACTTGTGCGAGATGCTATCGAGGGGATTTTTTCGACGGTACGCAGTGGATTCTTTTCTTAAACTCACGCAATACCGACTGCCGATTCATTGCTGTGAAAGAGTCATCGAGAAGCTGAAGAATAAGAATTTGTTGAGCATTTGCCTGGCTGCCACTGGTCAAGCGCGCGATGAATAGATGCTTTTTTCACCAATATAAATGAAACGAAAGCGTATTTCTATTATCTGATGTTATTAAATGCATTTTACTTTTTACATTATAATAATTGTATTCGTCGTTAAAATCATAAATTAGCCATCGATTCACCTAAAGCTTTTTTTGTATAATTATCCTCTTAATAATGGCGCATCTCGCTTTTTGTCACGCAATATGTGCAACCTAATTAATGCCGAAGGAATTTTTCCGGCCGTATGCGCTTGAATTTTTCTCGGAGCTGACGCGCTATTGGCGGCTGATTCTCTGTTGAGCAAAAATCATCGGGCAACTGAGCGTCAAGGATTTATCGTGCACCGGTCAGGCAGCCGCAGACGTGATGGATAGATGATTAATTTGTTACCAATGCAAATGCAACAAAAAAAATACATTTCTCGTGTTTCTCAATGTCTAACGTTATTAAATTCAATTAATTGTTTATAGTTTATATAAATATATAAATAAACGCGTAAAAGTAAGTTTTGATTGTTTCATTCGAAAAAACCACTCGATCATCGAAAAAATATCTCATCCATCAAACCAACAATAGTCAGCGCGGGAGTACATGAGATGCACAACTAAAGAACATCAAAAAGATGTAGCCCTTTGATGCCCGCTAACACTACTGTTTTACAAAGCTGATTTGTGCATAAATACATATTTGCCGTTCGAAGAAAAATAATATTCATAGACAACGTCTGAATGAAGAGAGAAAAAAAAGTCGGATGCACAAAATCTGTATTAATGCAAGCTGACTTTGTTTTACGAGAAAAATGTGAATGTTGCTTTTTTTCGGAATCGCTGTGAATAAAAAGTACATTGCGGAACTTGAACAAAATACTAAGCCTCTCTCTGCAACCGTTTTTCCTTTCTTTTTTTTCAATCATTTTCAAATGCAACACGAGTCGATAAAGAGACAAAAAACTCGCGCGTGAACATACGAGTTTCACGTAGTCCGAAAAAACAAGCCAAATCTCAAATAAAAGCATAATAAAGCATAAGACATTACGTTTATGCCCTCTCGCGCTCTCCTATTCTTTTTCTCTCGCGTTGACTCCGCTGACTCGTGTATGTGCGGATAGCGGTCATTTGGCTCGCCGGCCTGTAGTTCATTCGCGGCTGGCATGTAATGCTATCATTTTTAAGGCCATTATTCCTACGGCAAACGTTTTAATCATAAAAAAAAAGAGTTAAAAAAAGGAAAGAAAAAGAAATAAAGAGAGAGCCATATTATACCGGAGCTGCTAAATGAAGTTTATCCTCCTCTCGCGTCCATACCCTTACTTTATATAATAATGATGATGATTTCAACGCGGAAAATTAAGTGTGCAGTGCGCCCGAGTATACCTTTGCTCCCCACCCACACACACATTTATATGTGAGGTAATACGCAGTGAACTCCAAATCGCATTACTCGCGGTTTAAAAAATGTATGTCAACTGTATGTATACGTGTATAGATATATTCATATAGGGGACACACACAAGTGACTACCCCTGCGGCGATGTGTCTCCTTTCATAAGTGGATTATTTGTATTCTTTTTTTTTTCTTCCTATCTTATACTTTATTTTTTTCGTGCCACTGCTCGCGCACGCGATAAGCGGCGAGAAGAATAACGTACACAAAAAAAAGTTATCAAAAAATCACTATACGGTACGATTTATAAAGACGATATGAAAAATTTGTATCGAGCTTGAATTTTCTCGAAATCACTGCCTGCGATATATCCACCGTCGGCCGATCTCGTGTAATGTATTTTTCGACTTTCTACCAGGATTCCGACGTATTTTACATATATCGCATATCTGCGTAGCCCTTTGATTCTATATATACGTAGATAGGGAAGGGCCGGAGGGGCAAGGGACGCATATATATATGTTTTTAAAAATTCCGTTGGTTACATAAAACGGAAGCTCTCGCGCATCGATAATCAACTCTAAAAACGTCGAAGCGTCGGTATTTTTTTTTAAATTTTCATGCAATACTATACCCCACTTTCCGCTTTATTTTCTCTCATATACATTTTTTTTGTCAATGCGACGCACAAACGCGATGGATTACATTATACACGTATACACGCACAATGGACGGAGGAATTTTTTTCTTTGCTCCTCTCCTATACTCAACAACCCGGTATTTTCCATAATAAAAACTTTTTTTGTTTAGCCCGGCGCGAATGTACGTACGGAAAAATAGCGAGAGAGAGAGAGAGAGAGAGAGCTCGCAATTTCAGCAGCGTTACAACTTTTTAATTCGGAATTGTTTCGACGCGGGGCTATAGAGGAGAAAGAGAGGGAGAAAAAAATGCATACATTTATATGAGAAAGAAAAAAATGAGAAGATGTCAGGTTTACTTTTACACGCGCGTTCGTATGTGTACGCACATTCCATTATTTACTTTGTATACCATAGCGTATATAAACGCCTTTTATCGATCGTAAAAGGCCGTGGCGTAGCGTAGCGCGCGAAAAAAGCTAAAACGTGGATGCAACAACGTGCAGTCCATTAGACGATTAAGCCCCCAGTGTGTGTTGGCACGTGTACACACGAGGAATGCAATTTTTCAATTTCGCTTCGCTTTTTTTCTCTCTCGCTCGCTGTTAAAAAGGCTCGCGATCCTCCTAAGGTAAAAAGGGAAAATCGTCGATCGCGTCGCATCATCCCTACAGCTATATCCGTGCTACATTATATATACTTGTAAAAACGGCAGCGTTCGCGTGTTTTTTTTTTGCGTCATCGTCGTCGTCGTTGTTGATGTTCGTTGTCGTCGTCGTTGCGAGACAGCCAACTTCAGGCATGACGTCCGAGGCGCCGCGCGTTGTACACGATTTCGAGACGATTTGACCAGTTTTTTTACTCCTTTTTCACCTCTCTTCCCCCCTTTCTTTGGATTATTTTTTGTACGAAAAACGTGTGTAATATCGAGTGTTGTGGATTTTTTTTTGGAGGTTGATTGTGCTCTCGACGAGGATCTTGCCCTCGTCTTTAATCGGCCCTCGTTATAAAAGTAGCAGTGAAAGCGAGACTCGCTCTCGGGGGTGCTGCCAAATTATGAGCGTGCCAGGCTACTGCGATCTCGGGCGAGCCTTCAAGGATGTATTCTCAACAGGTTTCGCCTTCGACCTGTTCAAGTTCAAGATCGGCAAGCCGATCAAGGACGTCAAGGCCGAGATCGACGGCAACTTCAACTTCAGCAGTCAAAAGGTTCGTGTCGTCATAACCTTTGTTTTTTTTTATTTCGTGTAAATGTAAATACGTGTGTAAATTTTATAATATAGACCGTCGGCGGACTGTCGACCAAGTACAACACCGACGGCTACGGCAACCTGATGGCCAAGTACTCGAACGCGGGGCCCCTCGTCGGCGAGTACAGCCTCAACGGGGTCGTGCACGAGGCCGTGGACGTGAGCGCCGGCGTCTCCTACAACATGCCCGACTCGTTTCACTCGGTCAGTCTCGTCACCAAGTTTCACAATTCCATGCTGCACGCGGGCTGCGGCGTCAGTGAGTATATCGACATCGACAAAAAATAATAAATAAGTAACAAATTTAATGGAATAATCTTTTTTTTTCTTATTGCAGCAATCGACTCGGACCGAAGCCCGGACCTGGTCGGCTCGGCGGTGGTCAAGCTGCAGAACTTCCTCGTGGGCTATCAGAGCGGCTTCGACACCAACACGTCGCGGGTGACGCGCAACAACATTGCCGTGGCCATGGACGTGGACAACGTGGCGTTTCATCTGCGCTGCCTGCAGATACCCCGGGAATTCGGCCTGTCCGGACTTTACAGAGGTGAGTAGCAGCAGCGGCAACGAAAATAGAGGGAGAATGGGTGGTTGCATTGTGTTGGCTGGCATGTACCAAAAATAGACTCATTAAACGAAAGGTCACGGATTTTAATTGGTCGCCGAGGGACCGACATAACGAATTTTTTATTTTTATTCTCTTCTCTTTTTCCCCCCCCTCTCATCGCAGTGAACGAGAACCTGAACGTGGCGTTCGACGCGAAGATGGCCAAGAACGAGTTGGCGACCCTGTGGACGATAGGCGCCGGTCTCGCCATGAAACTCGACGACACCACCAAGCTCAGGGTGAAGATGGACAAGGGCCTGAACCTGGCCACGAGTCTGCAGCTCAAGCCGATGGAGAACGCCCAGCTGACGCTGGCCTTCAGTCTGGACTGCACGAATCCGACCCACGGTAATCACAAATTCGGCCTGGGTATCGAGATGGAGGCTTGAAAGGGCGGCGACGACGACGACGACGATGATTCACAGCTTCGTGTATATTTATATACAGATAGACGCGAATGCGTGAAACGAACGAAAAAAGATGTCACCGTCGTCTATTGTGCGATTGAATAAATCATTGCGATATTTTATTTTATTCTTTTGCATTCGATGCGTTACGTGACTGACTCTATCTCTCGTATTTCTTTTGTGTCCGCCCACGTTCTCTACGCAACAAAAAAAAATTGGAAAGAACGAAAAAATAATAATATAAAACGAAATAAAATAAAAGGATGCATTTTGTAAGCCCCGCAGGCAAGAGAGAGAGAGAGAGCAAACGATCTAATCCCCTTCTTTGAATTTCATGAGTTATGTATACATAAGCTCGCTCGCTGTGCATGCGCATGTCGCATGTCAATTTAAGTATCTCCTTACTCTCGGACGCCGTTATACTCTCGACAAAAAAGTTACAATTTTTCCTCTTCAACGAGGAAGAAAATCGAGAGATCGCTCGAACGAGCTCGGGCATTTGCATGCCGATGAGCTTTTTTATTTTCTTTATTCGTTCTTCTTAATTTATTTTCCGCTGTGTATACGAGTTGCTGCTGTACTCTTTAATAGCGAGAGCTAATTCGAATCGAACTTTGAGCGTTTCTTCTAATTAGTTCACGATGCTTTAAAAAAAGAAAAAGAAGAAGAGGCTGTGTGCAGAGGAGAAAGAATTCAAGAGCTAAAACGAGGCAGATGAGCTGCTCGTCGCATTAAGCGCAGAGTAGAGAGGGTGGAAAAGAAGGTTTTAAGCGCGTGTACATATAAGAATATGTGTTATATATCTACAGCAACAGCAACGAGCCGCAGTAATTACTGCCTCGCCACTCCAAAGTCGTAAACTCGACGTTATTACGTTCTTCTTTTTTTTTACTTACTCTGTTTCTTTCTTTCTTGCTACCCCCCTCGCAAGTGCGGGAACTTTTCGCGCGCGTCTGCAAAAACCTCGTAAAAACGTGTACACGTACGGGCGTACATACGGAATACCTGCGTGCACAAGAGGCACCCGAGAGCGAGAGAGAAAAATTAACGCTGCGTCACACAGAACGCTCAGCTGCGGCGAAACGTTTCTTTCTTTCGCTCGGTTCACGAAAATGTAGACATTTTTCTTGGTCGTCGCAGTTATTTTTATGAATTTCATGCGTATTTTTACAAAACTATTTTTACTCACCCTGTGCCTCGGTACGGCGGGCATGCTGCTCGTCCTGCCGCGCTGCCTGGGTGGCAATCTCGACGACGCACCGGCGGCGGTAGTGGCGCTGGGACTCGTCGGACTCGGGCAGGCCGGACTGCAGGGCCCCGCGGGACTGAGATGCTGCGAGGCCGGCGACACCGAGCTCGGCGTGCGACTCGGGCTTCGCGGCTGGGGCGACAGGTGGCCCCAGGGCCGGCCGCCCTCCGCCTGGAGAAATCGATGCAGATCGGGTGTCGGTCGGGCCACGGCTATGCTGGAGCTGCGTCGACGCGAGGGCGTAGGTGATCTAGGGCCGCCGTCGAAGCCACCGGCCGACATCCCCGAGGCAGAGGAGATTTGCTGCTGCTGCTGCTGCTGGCGATGGTGGGGTCGCACCTCGATCTCGCTGCTGCGACGCTGGAAGGCTCGTTTGGACCATCTCTGCTGCTGCTGTTTGCCTATATTGTTGTTGATGCTGTTGTTGTTGTCGTTGTTGTAGCTGTTGCTGTTGTTGTTGTGATGATTGTGATTGTGGGTGAAGTTCAAGTGGTCGAGACCCGAGCGGTCGCCCTTTCTGCAGCAAATAACGAAGGGATATCGATCAGCATATAATATAGCTGGCAATAATCATAAATTTAAATCACATGTTTACATTATTGTCGCTCATATATCTATAGGCGCTCGGCTCGACTCGTGTCGACAATTTGAAAGGTGAGAAGTCGTACAGTAGTGTACACGCCTCACTCGACGCCGCAGCGTAAACAAAGAGCGAATTCGTGCGAAAGTTACGTAGTTTAAAAATTTCGAAGACAAAGTTACAGGCTCGAGAGTACTCCAAAGATGGCCGAGCACGTCGGTGATTTTTCCAGCGACAGTGGTTCCGACGGTGGTTCTACTTCGAATCACGGAGGACACGAGATCACTGACAAAGATGTCGAATTTTGGAAAAAAGTGAAGAAAGAATTGAAGAAAAAATGGGCTCGACGGAGCGTCGAGCACCCTTGCGCAGACTTGCTCGAAACAGAACGACGATTGGACGTCTACGACACCTGTACTGATAGCGATAATTTTTGCGATGATTTTTCCGATGAATTGAATGATGGTTTGAAACAAGAGTCCGATTCCGAAAGAAGTCGCGATGCTAGTAGCAAATTTAGTCGCGAAGGTAGTAGTCGCGACGAGGTTCTCGACGCGTTCCAAGCAAAAGTGAAACGATTGAAGTACCTACGAAGGCGCATCGATTGGAACGTGAAAAAATCGAGACGCGAAATCTATCGTCTGCTCGACCACTCGATCACGGATTGGCAGGGCCGACTGCCGTCGCTCCGCGACATCTTCGAGGACGAGGAGATCGAGCGTCTCATGTTCGATCGCGGCGACGACGAGCCCGGCCAAGTTCCGGTGAGAAAATTCATCGAGTTCGCGATCAGCACCGGCTACAAGGACGAGCCCAAACTCGACGAGGCGACGGGCAAGCCGCTGCTGCGTCGCGCCACGCCGATCCATCGCGCGGCTCGACTCCGCTATCCCCGGGCCGTCGTCGAGCTCTTCAAGATCTACGACAGGTACGACGTGAATTACAGCGACGAGGCCGGCCTGACGCACTTTCATCTGGCCTGCGCCTGCGGCTGTCGGGACGTCGTCGAGAAATTTCTGCTACTGGGCCGGGCGGATCCCAACGTGGCCGCGAAGAAGGGCGTCTCGCCGCTGCACCTGGCTCTGGCCGCGCGCCGGGACGAGGTGGCCGCGCTGCTGCTGCGACACGGCGCGGATCCGAACGCGGCCAACGGGGACGGCTCGACCGCGCTGCACGAGATTTGCCGGAGTTACCTCGACAATGGCTTTGTCGAGCTGTTTTTCCGGATCAACGACGAGAAGCATCGACGGGTGCAGATCGACGCGAAAGACAAGAGGGGCAGGTCACCCCTTCAATTGGCCGTGGCGAATCTCCAGTCGAAAACCGTGGACGTGCTCTTGGATCGTGGCGCCGATCTGTCTAGCTTCGTTTTTCCCACCGAGGATTACTTCGCCAAGGGATTCGATACTGATGATTTCGCATTGAAATCGGTGTCTCGCACACTAAGCATCGTCGGTAGTCTCGAGAGGAAAGGCTACAAGCTCAAGCCCAGCGACGCCCTGACGATCATAAAATTCTTTTACGAGCACGGATTGTTCCGTCCGGATTTCGAACTCGACGCGTATCTGCGTTACCACAAACGTTTCGTGAAGGCGGCGAAAAAATCGAGGTTCGCCCCGGGACTGTCGCTCCACGACTTGTTGCGGCTGCCGCTCGACGAGGCGGAAAAAGTACTCGAGGCGGCGGACTACTCGAGGTTCGACGACTTGACGGAGGATTGGCGAACGCTGCTGAGAGATCACGTGCCCTGTACCCTGTACTTGTGCGAGATAATGACGAGCGGATTCGTCCAGCGCTGGCCTCGGGAATTTTACAGATACATTTTTTTAAATAAAAAATGAGGTACTTTTTAATTTTTCTTTTCTCGCTCGAATTAGCAATTTTGGTTTTTTTACTAATTCTATGTTCATTATTTCAGACTAAGAAATTGAAGAATTTCGAATATTTTTAAATTGTTTTTATCAATCTTGGAATATTTTTGTTTTCGTGCTAGATTTTCATTGTATGACAATATGAAATTTTATCACGTTAAAATAAATAATCAAATTAATTAAATAAATTGTACGCTGCAGCTTATACAGCATTTAAATAATAAATTGGACTCTTGTTTTTATTATAAAAAGATATACTATCTATTTTATTGATAAAGTTGCAGAATATATTTCATCGAAGATGTTGATTAACGAAAATAAGGAAAAAGACTTTGAACGCATTTCCTAAAAATGTAATATTTGTAATCGGTGGCCAGAGCACAGGAAAATCAAATTACATTTTGTCATCTATAGAAAACGTCGACTTCGGGCCTCTAACAATGTTCGATCGACGGCCTCGAAAATTTAAAAAAATTCAATGTATATCGAGACTGAGAGAAAATCATTTTCCCAATAGTCCCTTTTAATCGAAAGAAACTATACTTAATTATACTAATTTAATTTTATACTGCATATTTAACATATCAAAATGGAAATGTATTTTTACTCGTTCTATTTATGCGAAAAATACAGGTGCGAGTTTTTACTGCACATTTTCATTTACCAATTAAATGGAGTGATGTAAAATTAATGAATCTACCTGCGCGAACTCGTCATTAACTTTCACTTTACATTATTAATACATTTAATGGGAACATTTTTATTTTAATAATTTTTTATTTTTGTGATAATTTTATACTTTATCCTACTCATTCAATCCTATCCAATTATAAAAATATATCTTACGATGGTCTCGATAAAAGCGTGCGAATCGTAATACATCGTGTCTCACAAGTCACAAGAAATAAAAAAAAGGAAATAACGCGCAGTTGACTGGTCAAGTGTGAAATCTTATGACATGGAAATAAAATTAACGAGATAAATTGTATTTTTAAATGTGTAGTTATGAAGCAACTGTTGAGTTTTGAAAAATATTTCAGAAAAGCTCATGACTTATTTATATTGACGCTTCAATAAATAACGTAAGTATACTACAACGACTAGAAAAATCCACTCGTTGCAGAAAATCGTACGATATAAAATAAGCGCAAAGAAATGTTTGAAGTAAACGGTAGGTTCGATTTATTTATACGTAAAATTACGATCGCCTGGTCGTTTTTTTATTCTTTCCGTATTTTCATTTGACAATTATCACTGAGTGATGCGAAGTCAATAAATCGGCTTGCACAAGCTCTTTTTCAATTATTCATTAGGTTCAAATTTTCTTATTTTTATATTCGTTCATATTAGATGTTTTAAAAATTAAGCGCTCGTAATTTATTATATTATTATATAATTATATTTACGAAATTATCGATGGATTTACATAAAATAGCAGCCTAAAAGTTTTTCGACACGTTTCGTGCTCAGCGAGTATAAATAGTTCCGTAGTTGCAGACTGACAGTGCTGCGCCACGCGTCGAGTCGTTCACTGCACTATGACGCCGCCGCAGAGAGAGTAAACAAAGAAAGATCGCCTCGATTACAATTCGCAAGGTCTACAACAAGCGCAGAGACTCTCTGGTGAAAAAAAAATTTATTTTACGAATTTTGAGCTGGTGTATCTTAATTGCGCGAGTGATTGTGCACAACGATGTCGGGACATTACGACTGTATGTGCGACTCCATCGACTGTTTTAGGCTCCTGAACAATTGGACCACCGACTCCGACGACGAAGCGTGTCAAGCGCAATTACAAAAATTGAAGAGCTTACGGGACAAGGTTAGAAATTGGGATTTCGAGTTCGATCGACTGGAACTTATCGACCAGCTCTATCCCCTGGTCAAGGATTGGAAGGGCCAACTACCTAACCTACGCGACGTGTTTCGCGGCGAAGAGATCGAGCGTCTCCTTCTGCAGGCGGCGAAAAATTACAAGTATTATCGTGGCCAAGTGTTCATCAAGTTCGTCGTGTGCACCGGCTACAGGAACGAGCCCGAGCTGGACGAGGCGACGGGCCGACCTCGGTTACGTCGTACCACCGCTGTGCACTGGGCTGTAGGACACAATCACTACGCCGTCATCCATAACCTCTTCGCAATCTACGACCGTTTCGACGTCAACTACACCGACGAGACGGGATTCTCGCACTTTCACGCGGCCTGCTTCGTCGGCCGTGACGACCTGGTCCGTAAATTTCTCGAGGCCGGCCAGGACCCGGACTGTCGGGCGGAAAAGGCGGGCTCGACGCAGTTCACTCCGCCGCTGCACTGGGCCGTGATGCGCGGCCAAACGAAGGTTACGGAGCTGCTGGTGCGCGCGGGCGCCGACGCGAACGTGGCCAACGACGACGGCTGGACCCCGCTGCACGTCGTCTGCAAGAGGACGCGCGACGACGACCAGTTCGCCAAGACGTTCTTCGATATCAACGACGAACTGCAGCAGCAGGTGCAGGTCGACGCCCGGGACAAGCGAGATCGTACGCCGTTGCAGTGGGCCGTGGCCCGGGATCTGCGCGCAACCGCAGCCTGTCTGCTGAGGCGCGGCGCCGATCCGAATCTGGCTGACGAAAACGGCTGGACGCCTCTGCACATCCTGTGCCACAAAAACAACGACTTCCTGGACGCGTTCTTCGAGATCAACGGGGAGATGAATCGTGCGGTGCAGATCGACGCCGCCAATCACCTGGGAAAGACGCCGCTGCATCTGGCTCTCGAGTACGGCCACGAGGACTTGATCGGATTGCTGCTGAAGAAGGGCGCCAATCCGAATTTGGGAGACAAGGACGGATGGACTCCTCTGCACATGATGTGCAAAAAGGGAGACCTGTCGAGATTTATGACGATATTCTTCGAGACGAACCGAGAAATCGATCAGCGGGTGCAGATCGACGCCGTGGACAAGCTGGGCCGGACCCCGCTGCAATGGGCCGTCGCGAGTCTCTTTCCGAACGTGGTCGACGCGCTTCTGGATCGTGGCGCCGATCTGTCCAACTTCGTCTTTCCCAGCGACAGTTACTTCGGCGAGGAATTCGACTCGCAATACCCGCAATTATGGATCAAATCGAAATTGCGACTGGTGTCTCGGGCGCTGGACGTCGTCGAGCGTCTCGAACGACGAGGATACAAGCTGAGCCGAAACGACGCCTTGACCATCATGAAGCTGTTCGCGAAGCGCGAATTGTTCATCAAGTCGGAGCAATTCGAAAACGGACGTAACGACGAGAACTTCGCGAGCCAAGCCAAGAGTCTGATGATGAATTCCAGTCTGTCGCTGTACGACCTGATCAATCTGCCTCTGGAGCAAGCCGTGAAGTCGTTCACGATCGCGGATTACTTGGGCTTCGAGCGAACCGATCACAAGTACGGGCAACTGCCCAGAGTGCTCGGCTGCGACACGTACCTGTGCGAGATACTGTCGAGAAGTTTTTTTCGCCGGTGGACTCTGGATGCTTTCTGGTCGCTGACGAGGTACCGGCTACCGATACTCTGTTGTACGATAATCATCGACAATCTGATGAACGAGGATTTGTTGAAAGTATGCCTTGCGACAGAAATCTATGCATACGGACAGAGCTGAAAGATGTGATTGCGTTTGACAAGGTATTTTCACTTTTTTTCAACTCTTCTAAATTATAGTTTTCTCTTACTATTTCTTAACTTTCTGTTATTATTGTATTCCAGGCAAAGATGTCGAGAAATGTCATAGTTATTTCATGGTTAATAATGTTTAAAATGTGTTTGTTAGTGCGATGTGTTATCATTATGTGCCAAATAAAAATTTTATTCCTTAGATATAAAATTATTGAGATACATTGAGTATACAGCATTTTATTTAAAATATAGTTGGGTAATCCATTAGCTATCCATATGAATTTGAAAAAGCATTTCTTTGAATGTAATATAATATTATAAAATTGAGGCAGACATTTCTGGTAAACTCAATGAAAAATCAACAAATTGGCCAGCTCAAGCTCATTGTTAAGTACAAGGTATTCTTTCTTTTTACGCTCAGACAAACTATTTTCTTTTTCATCATTTTATGTTATATCAAAAACATCCAATTACTTGTGATAATTTTATTGTCATACAATCCTATTTTAAAATGGTCTCAGTAAAATCCTGCAAATTATTTATACAATATATCATATGCATCTATGGTCGCATGAAGAGAAGTTGAAAAAAATAAAAGTAAAAATTGACGTTCATGGCAGGTACTTATTTGCATTGGTCAACTCAACGTGTTTCTGGGTGTACCCTCTGAAAAATGTATCGTTCTTCAGGTCCTGTTATTTGTTTACGTTTTTGTTTGGGTATGAATCTCGGCTCGTCTCGAGAATGTCGCGGCTAATTGCAGACGACACGCAGTTATGCCGAGCTGACAACGCAACAACGTACAAAGAAAGATCCTATCGATTGCAGCTAATGATTCTCGTGCAATATATCAATTTTATAAATCATAAACAATAGCGTGAATGTGGGTGTGTACAACAATGGCACAAGGCGATGAAGATTGCCTAAAAATACTGAAAATTATGCTGGAAAATATCAATTGGAAAGTTGAAAAGCAGCCCTGTAAATTTTATCATCGACTTGATCTATTAATCAGTGAGTCGTAAGTTTTGTGGCATTTTGAAATTGATTGGCTTCTCAAAGAGTCCGTGAAAAACTCAGTAGAAATCGAGCCAATACTATATGCGAAAATATGTGAGGCAGAAATTCTGAGTTACAGTTTACACTAACTCTTGAACATGTATAGGTTGATAGTACGTTTTTACATAGCTCTGATTTACAGAGATGCTTCGCTCAACAATTTCGTGGCCTGCACCGGCTACAAAAACCAGCCCGAGTTGGATGAAAACGGCCAGCCATCGACGCGTCGAATGGGGTTCGCATCCAGAAGTTCACAGACAGGTTGATTCAAGACCTTCTCCGTATATAGACGACAGATTCGATTGATTTTTAAATCAATTACGGGAAAAAGATTATTTTTTATTAGGAGATTAAATTATACACCCTATGCTGATCTCACCTGAACATAGCAGATATTACAATCCATTTTTTTGACATTGCTTCCTTGTATTGATAATCGTTAACAACAACAATTTAATCATTTTTATTACCCCGTTCACAACAAAATTATGTGGTTATTTCGTCTTTTTGGTTCGCCAAACTCCCCGCCTGAAAGCAACGAAAATGGCGACTACGGTTTCAAGAAAACGCCGCAGACAAAATTAGAAAGATTAAGAAATTTACGAGAAAATGTCAATTGGGGCGTCGAAAAAGAGCGATGTGAATTTCCCCGTCAATTTGACTCTTTGGCCTGTAATTGGTACAATAAAGTTCCAAATTTTCGTTCCTTTTTCCAGTCCGAAGAAATTGATTGGCTTCTTATAAAGGACGTGGAAAGCAAGATGTCCGAAAGCGTGTATGAAAAACGCGCGTTCATTGCATTTTTGATCAGAACCGGCTACAAAGACAGGCCTTACGTTGATAAATGTGGCGTGCCATTATTGCGTCGCACCACTGCGGTGCACCTTGCAGCTAAAAAATCATCGGACTTGGTGTATTTTCTATTGAAAATATACAACAGATTCGACTTCAATTATACCGACGAATCTGGCTTGACACACTTTCACGTGACCTGCATGTCCGGCTTGGACAACGAAGTCGAGAAAATCCTCAATTCCGGCCAGGATCCCAATTGCATCTGGCCACAAACTGGCGATTCGCCACTGCACTTGGCTCTGGCTGCCGGACACGTAGAGGTGACAAAATTGCTCTTGCTTGGTGGCACCGACCCGACTCTGGTCAATGCAGAGGGATCGACCCCACTGCATATCGTTTGTAATTGTAGAGTCAATGTGCCATGGAATGATAAAAAGAACGTGGAATTGGCGAATATATTATTCGAGATCAGTGCAGATAGATATCTGACGATGCAGGTCGACGCCCGGGATAAATCAGGCCGGACACCTCTTCAGTGGGCGGTAGCGAGGCTCGATCTAGATCTAGTCAACGTTCTCTTGGACCGTGGCGCTGATCGAACCAGTTTCGTTTTCCCCGCTGAGAGACATTTCGACGAATGTTTTAAAGTTTATAAAAATAAACAGATCAACGAGTTGAAATTCATCCTAGCGTTTGGGCTTCTGGCCGTCGCTGAACGTCTAGAGAACAAAGGATACAGACTGAAGCAAAACGACGCCCTAACAATCATAAAACTTTTCATCAAGCACGGATTGATAAAAGAATTGGATTTTGGATATCGGCTTTGGATAGAAGTATGCGCGACCGAAACGAAAGAATTACTGATTAGGCCGAATTTATCTCTCTACGACCTAGTCCAGTTACGATTTGACGAGGCGGAAAAACTAGTTTCACCAAAAGACGGCTTGGAGTTCGTGCTCACGAAATATAATCCCATCGATTTTTGTCCTCTGTTGTGTACTGCGTTTTTATTCGAGACAATATTGAGGGGATTTTTCCGGCGATGGGAACTGGAATTTTTCTTGACATTGACACGATACAGACTGCCGATTCTCTGCTGCGAGATGATCATCGATCAACTGATGACCGAGGATGTGCTGAGAATGTGTCTTGCAACAGAAGGCATTGCGGACGAAGAGAGCCAAAACATTGGCTATCGATTGCAGAGGTATCATCGTTTATTTATTTATTTGTCTAAAAACTAATTTTCATTCATTTTTTTTTAACTTTCAATCTTGTTTTCAGGCAACTAAAACGAGGAATTTTTAATTTATTTTCTCTCGTCTTAAGATATTTTATGTTAGGTTCTTATTATGTATCAGATTAAAATTTCAGTTATTCTTAAAAAAACTCTTGATTTTGCGAAACTTGTAAAAAAGATGGGACAGTGTCAATATGAATTTGATCAATTTCATTCAAGTAAACGATGTAATAAAATAAAAACAGAAAAATATTGTAGATGACAATTATGCTCAATTTATTAGAATTCAATTTAGTCAAATTACCAATGGTTCTATTTAGTCCATTAACACTGAGCAACATCGATGAATCCACCAACGTGAGCTTTTTAACAATTTATTCATTTAATAATTACTAATACTTATAGGTAAGGGTATCAAGGGTATACATTTCATATTATATCTCGCTTCATGTGATGCGACGTGTTTACATTTTTGTTTTGGTGCGAGACTCGTCACTCGACTCGCCTTGCATTTGAGAATGTGGCGGCTTACTGCGAATGAGAGCGCCAGAGCGGCATGCAGTTGTCAGTTGCCTGCCACAAGTCGAGTCGTTCAGTTCTCAGACTTCGCAGCAAGCCACGACGTCGCACTCCGCAGAGTAAAACAAAGGAAGTTCGTATCGACTACCGCAGGGATTCTCGTTAAAGAAAATTAGTTTTACAAATTTTAAGCTAGTGCATTTTGTGTGGTTGTGCTGAACAATGTACGCATGCGGTGACGATTCCGATACAAATTCCGACGATGACTACGACGACGATATACATTACACTGACGACGACGACTACCCTGGTGACGATAAATATTATATTGATGAAAACGACGAAAAGCATGATGGTGATTCCGACGACGTGTGCCAAGAAAAATTAGAAAAATTGAAGAGCTTACGAGAAAAGTACAATGGGAAGGTCAACAAAAGTAATGCATGCGGATTTTTTTATAGTTTTGTTGACTTGATTTCTCATTGGAAGAAGCAAAGATAAATTCATGAAGCTATTCTTCGAGATCAACGATGAACTCAATAACGTAGTGCAGGTCGACGCCCAGGACAAGTTGGGCCGAACACCGCTGCACTTGGCACTGGAATACGATCTCAGAGACTTGATCGAATTACTGCTGAGAAAAGGCGCAATCCGAATATGGCCAGCGGGGACGGATCAACTCCTCTACACGTAATTTGCAAGATAGACTACAAAGATGTCTATCGCCACGACGAGTCGGAAAACATAGTGCAATTGACGGAATTATTTTTCAAGATCAACGACGAAATCCATCAGTCGGTGCAGGTCGAGACCCTGGACAAGTTGGGCCGAACACCTCTTCAATGGGCCGTGGCGAGACGTTTTCCAAAAGTAGTCGACGCACTTTTGAGTCATGGGGCCGATCTGTCCAACTTCGCTTTCCCAACTGAGAGTCACTTTGACGAGTGCTTGGAAGCTTTTGGCTGCGGTGGGTATCAGTCTAAATTGAGACTTGGGTCTAGCGTGTTAGCGTTAATCGAGTTCTTAGAGAAAAGAGGATATGAACTGGAACGAAGCGATGCCCTGACTATCATGAAATTGTTCAACAAGCATGGACTGTTTGAGAAATCATAAAAGAATCTTTTCTTTTATCATTATGTACGAACTTTCGAGATACGACAAACACTTCGTGAGCAAGTCAAAAGAGCTCATAATAAAGTCAAACCTGTCATTCTACGACTTGACTAAGATGCGCCTTGAAGGGGCGACGACATTATTAACTATTGAGGACTTTTTATCATTCGTACAATCGAACCAATTGAAAAACTTGCAGAGGTGTGAATATTACCTTTGCGAGATAATGGTGAGAAGATTTTTTTGGCGATCGACACTGGAATTTTTTTCATTTTTGACACAATACCAACTGCCCATTCTCTGTTGTGAAAAAATCTGCAAAAAGCTTTCAGACGAGGATTTGTTGAGAATATATCAGGCAGCAGAAATTGCTACAAATGAACAGATCCAAGACATGTAACACCGAATACAAAGGTATCTTCACTTCTTCCAATTTCTCTTAATTCTATAATTTTTAATACTATTTTTTAATATTTTATTGTTATTACTTTTCAGGCAAGAAGATCAAGGAATTTCAAAGTTACCTCATGATTAATAATATTAAAATATTTTTGTTAGTGTGTCAAATTATCATTATGTATGAAATAAAAATGTTATTACATAGAAATGAAATTGATGAAATAAATCAAACACTTGAGCGGACAGCATAAACATAGAAGCAATCCATTGGATTGTATTCGACGACGGGTAAGCTGAATTCATTCAGATGCAAAATTTGATGCTGAATGATTCTTTACATATTTTTATATCTCAAATGAAACTCAGCGATGTAAAATAAATGAATCCGCCTGCACGAGCTCGTTTTAATTATTCATGGATTGAAGTAAGATGTGACATGTTATAATAAAAGCGTATCTTTTATTTGTACCAAGGTCTCGGTGAATTCACGCTAACTCTAATGCATATGCTCAATCTGACAGTAAAATAATTAAATATCAATTATTAATCAACCTGTTTCAAAACGTCATATTGTCTCGCTTCATGTCATGTTTGCATTTTTGCTGCGGGTGCGAGACTCGACTCGACCCGCTTTATAAGAAATTTATTGAGCTTAGATAATTATTATTTCAAAAAATCTTTACCTGCATAGTAATATGTTCGAAATAGTTAAGACATTACTAGTTTCTTTTCGATTAAGTTTATTCATTATTCGGTCACTGTATATTTTTTAAAAATCGTCCATTACAGGTTACAGATTTTTGTATTATAGTAGAATCGTATCTACGAAAGTCTCAGTAATTTTTCGTGTCCGGACATACCTACTTACATATCAACTTGTTGTCAAGTGGCTTATTTAGCACATAATTAGTTCAAAATAGTATCGATTACATCAGATCGAGAATTGGAGGGTATGCTGTAGAGGCGAGAGCGGTGGCTGGCGCCTGGCGCTCACTTGTTCAGTGCCGCGCCACACATCGAGTCGTTCAGATCTCGACAGTATACGTTACAACGCCGCCGCGTAAACAAAGAAAGATCGCATCTATTTGCAGTCTGCAGGGCCGTGACTCTCGTGAAAAAAAATTAGTTTTACAAATTTTAAGCCTGTGTATTTTTGTGCGTTTGTGTAGAACTATGATAGAGGAGTGTTACGATAATTATTCCAGTGACGAAAATTATGAATGTGATGAAGAAGACGAAAAGGAACACTTGAATTCTGACGAAATATGTCAAGAAAAATTTAAAAAATTAAAGAGGATGCGAGAAGAGTTCAATAAGAAAATCAAAAATGATCCACACCCATTTTTCCTGCGTCTCGTAGACTTGTTTCAGCATTGGAGTCGGCAACTTCCTAACCTCCGAGACATTTTTCGAAACGAAGAAATCGATTGTCTTCTCATGGAGGCCGCCATGAACGGGGATGCATCCACTTACAATCATCGAGGACGCCTGTTCATCCGGTTCGTAGTTCGCACCGGCTACAAGGACGTGCCCGAGCTCGACGAAGATGGCAAACCATCGTCGCGTCGTACGACTGCGGTGCATTACGCGGCCAGACGTGGACACTTCAACCTGGTGCCTTATCTTTTTAAAATATACGACAGGTTCGATGTGAACTACACCGACAAATCTGGATTCACGCACTTTCATGCGGCCTGCAGATCTGGCTGTGACGACGTCGTCCAAAAATTTCTCGAGCTCGGTCAGAACCTCGATTGTCCAGCTGAAAAATCCGACACGATTCCGAAGATTCTTACACCCCTGCACTTGGCTGCCGCCCATAACCGCGAGAAAGTGGCTGAATTACTGTTGAGAAAAAGTGACGATCCAATAAACGACCAAGTTTGTCAACCGGTAGAGGTCGACGCTCTCGACTATTTGGGGCGAACGCCACTGCAATTGGCTCTAGCAGGCGGCCACAAGGAAATGACCACATTGCTTTTGGGAAGAGGCGCCGATCCAAACTTGCCTCATAAGACCGGGACGACTCCTCTGCATATCATTTGTAAGAAACGCTGCTTTGAAGTTGTCTTGGCGAAGATATTTTTTGAGATCAACGACGAACTACATCAGCCGATTAAGATCGACGCCATGGACAAGTCGGGTCAGACACCGCTACACGTGGCTCTGGTCGAAGTAAACCTAAAGGTAGCCGAATTACTGCTGAGAAGAGGCGCCGACTCAAATTTAGCTAACCAGGATGGATCGACGCCCCTACATATTATTTGTCACAGAATAAATAAAGATAAGGTCTATTACGATGATTACGATCAATTCGCGAAGCTATTTTTCGAGATCAACGATGAACTTAATCGGCTAGTGCAGGTCGACGCTCGCGACAAGTTGGGCCGGACACCTTTGCACTTAGCTCTGAAATACGACCTCAAGGACTTGATCGAATTACTGCTGACAAGAGACGCCAATCCGAATTTGGCCGACGCGGACGGATCGACTCTTCTGCATATAATAATTTGCAAAAAAGCCTGCGATAATGAATTGACAATATTTTTAAAAAAAATATTTAACCTCATCGACGCAAAGCATCGAACTGTGCAAGTCGACACCGTGGATAAGTTCGGTCGTACGCCGCTGCAATGGGCTGTGGCGAGACTTCTGCCGAATGTAGTCGACGCACTTTTGAGTCATGGTGCTGATGTCTCAGTCTTTGTTTTCCCAACTGAAAGTCACTTCGACGAGTGCTTTGAAGCTTTAGGCAACGGTGGGCGTAGCTTTAAATTGACACTTGCATCTGGAATGTTGGCAGTCATCGATAGTCTCGCAAAAAAAGGATACAAAATGAACAGAAGCGACGCGATAACGATCATGAAATTGTTCGACAAGCACAAACTGTTCGATAAGTCAGAGAATCTTGACCAACTTTTGCGTAGGAATGATCACTTCGCTAGCAAGTCGAAAAGTCTGATGATAAATTCAAGCTTATCTCTCTACGAGTTGATTCGAATGGGACCCGAAAAGGCGTCGAAATTATCAATTATTACGGACTTTTTGTCATTTGAAGGGTCGGGTAAATTGTATGGTTTAGCCTGGAGTTATGGAGATTCTTGCGTTGCGTACATGTGCGAGATAACGTTGAAAGGATTTTACCAGCGATGGACATTGGACATTTTCTTGGCCCTAACACAGTATCAACTGCCAATTATCTGTTGCGAAAAAATCTTGAAGAAGTTTTCAAGAGAAGATTTGTTCAGAATATGTTTGGCAGCAGAAGTCATTACAACCAATCAGAGCTAGGACATGTGATGCAGTTCGCGAAGGTATTTTTTTTAATGCTACAAGTAATAGTTTTTTTTACGATTATTAATTTGCTACTGTTGTGATTTTTCAGGCAAGAATATCGAGGAATTTAAAATTTACTTCATGATTAACAGGGTTAAAATATTTTTCCGATGATTTATGTATGAAATAAAAATGTTATTACAAGTAAATAAAATTAATGAAATAGATAGAATACTTGAGTATACATATTTAACCATTAAAGTCATCTATTGAACAAATAAGCTTGCAATGTAAAATCAATGAATCCGCCTGTATGAGCTTCGTGTGAATTATGAAGAATTGATTCGCTTAGGCGATCCATTACACATTATTTTTTATCATTCTGTCGCCTAATATTCTACTTACCAAAATGATCAGATTTTTGTATCAAAATCGTAACTTTTATTTATGAAAAGGTCTCAATAAAAAAAATACGAAAAAATTACATTCGTTTCCGCATCGACCTACATTACATACCAAAATTTCAAATTCACTGGCATTATATTTTGAATCTCTGACCAACGCGTTTCACGTTACGCGCTGTGTTTACATTATCGCGCAGTACCGGCACGTGACCCGAATCATCTCGAGAATGCGTGACAGATGAGCGAACGGCTCTCACTTTTACATTCAGTGCGGTAGTGTCGCGCCGCGTGTCGTTCGGTTCAGACGTCGCGCAGCGTAAACAAAGAAAGATCACTCCGAATTGCAGCCAGTGCGATTCTCGTGAAAAATATCGTATACTCTAAATTCTCGAAATTATTACAAGTGCGTGAGTGTGCGTGAGTGCGGCAGCTGCACGATGATGATGGCCGAAGACGACGACCAAGACTGCCTCACGATACTGAGAAACATGCGCGAGGAGGTCGACTGGGAGATCGACGAGGAGCGATACCCGTTCTTCCGGCGCCTCGTGTTCTTGACGCACAAGTGGTCGGGCCAACTGCCGGATCTTGGCGACTTTTTCCGTCCCGAGGAGATGGACTGGCTCCTCGCCGAGGACGTGAAGAACGAGGACAGCCCCGACGTCTACTTCAACGGCTTTCCGCTGATCGGCTTCGTGATTCGCAGCGGCTACAAGGACAGGCCCGAGCTCGACGAGGCGACGGGTAAGCCTGTACGGCGTCGCACAACGGCCGTGCATCAGGCCGCCGCCGGCCTCAGGTACTTCTTCAACGTCGACAGTCTCTTTCGGATATACAGCAGGTACGACGTGAACTACGTGGACGAGCTCGGCCTGACGCATTTTCACGTGGCCTGCAAGTTCAACTGCTACCAGGTCGCCAAGAGATTCCTCGAGCTCGGCCAGGATCCCGACTGCCTCGACGAGTCGTCGTTGGTCAATCCGCCGCTGCATCTGGCGCTCGAGTACGGCCTGAGGGATCTGGCCGAGCTGCTGCTGAGACGCGGCGCCGACGCGAATCTCGCCACGGCCTACGGACTCACGCCGCTGCACATCGTCTGCAGGCGAGACCACGACGTGCTCGGGCCCATAGTCCAGTGCGAGGCCATGGTGCTGCTGCAGATGCTGTTCGAGATCAGCGGCGACGAGAAGGGCCGAGAGTTGAGGGTCGACGCCCGGGACAAGTTGGACAGGACACCGCTGCAGTGGGCCGTGGCGAATCTCATGCCGAGCACCGTCGAGTATCTGCTGGCTCGTGGCGGCGCCGACCCGTCCGGCTTCGTTTTCCCGAGCGAGGACTACTTCGGCGACAGATACCGCAGGAACAAGAGCAACTGGATCGGCTACAGATACAACGTGGCCGCGGACGCGCTTCGCGTCTTCGAGTGCCTGAAGCAACGAGGCTACGAGCTGACGCGCGGCGACGCCCTGACGATCATGCGATTCTTCGTTTACCTCGAAAAAATTCCCAACGCCGATGATAATTCCGACGTCAAGACGGACGACGAGGACGATCACGAGGAGCAGACCTGCCGGGTGTGTTGCGCCGCTGCGAAGCCAGCAACAACGGCTGCCGCGTCGTCGTCGTCGTCGTCGCTGTGTCACGCGCACAGATTCGCGAAAACCGTGCGAGGATTTTTCCAGCGCTGGGCGTTGGAATTTTTCGCGACGCTGACGCGCTACCGGCTGCCGCTTCTCTGCTCCGAAAAGATCATCGGTATGCTCGCCAACGAGAACGTGTTGACGATGTGCACGGCGTCGGAGATGATTTTCAAAGAGCAGAGCGAAGGTATTTTCATTGTTATTGTTTTTTACCCTTCGTAATTGCGAGCCTTTTTTTTATGTTATCTTTTTTGTTTCTAGTCAACGAGGTGGAGGATTTGAAACATTTGCACCTGAACGAATGATGTCGCGTGTTTGATTCCGATCGTGTCTATCAAATTGTATAATATTTTATTGTTTAAAGATAAAATTATTGGAATTAAAGGCAAATTCGAGTGCACGGCATCGAACCAATGGATTGTACTTTCATGACCTAAATTTGAATTAATCCTTTTGATACAATTACAAAAGAAAAATTACATTCACAATACATTTCTCGCGTACCATCGCCCATAAAAGTTTCCACTCGTCGAAAATTCATAATTAATACACGAAAAAAAAAATATCCACTCATTTCGCGTACATTACATTTTCAACGAGTCGTCCACGAGAACGGGGGAAAGATTCAACGAGCGGCTCGTCGCATTTCGCGTATATAGAGAGGACGAATTTCACTCGTTTAATTAGAGTTCCCGAATCCCATATAGACACGAAGGATTGACTCGTACACACACACAAGGACGCAATCGACTAACGCCGAGTGAGTATTATGTATATATAACGAAGGAGGCAATTGCACAGAGTCTCCTGATTAACCGAATCGTCGCTTATCTCGGCGAAATAAAAGCGACCGGGGGAGGGATCTCATTTACGATTCGCAGCGAGCGACGTATATTTATAGAGAAAGAGAGAGAGAGAGTCGAAAAGGCGAGGGAGAGAATTTAGGAAAGTCTCGTTAAAGTATTTATCTCTCTCTCTCTCTCTACCTTTAGAAAAGTAGATTGATAGCCCCCGTCGCCTTGTGCGCGTGCATGTGTGTGAGTGCCTCCGTCACGGAGCAGCACTACAGAGCCCCGACGTCGATCGTAAATTCACTCTGTTTACCCTCTCAATGATCATTTGTTATTGCGCCTCGGCGTATTTCCTTGCACGAGAGCGAAATTACTCTTCATTATATCCCGTATTCCATGTATCCTATATAGTGCAGGCGCATGTGTATTAGGTACACACACCTATATATATATATATATATATATATATATATAGGTAAAGTGGTCGGAAGTAAAAATAACTGAACAATCGACGACGACGACGGGTCGTTTACCTCTGCGAGAGACTCGCGTGTACAGCACGTGGTCGCGACGACGAGCTGTGCGTGTCTGGGGTGACGTCTATATATCTATCTATAAGTACACGGAAAATAAAAAAGAAGAGGAAGAAGAGAGACAGAGAGGAAAAAAAGAACACCGCAACGCGACGAAGATCGATATCGACCCCCTCCCTCTCTCTACTCTATAATGTATATAATAGGAGGTCTTTGGCTCGGAGTTTCCATTGCGCTTTTTCTTTTTTTTTTTACTCGGAGGCTCTCGATGTATCTGCACACAGGCCGCGAGCAGCGGCAGCAGCAGCAGCTGGTTTAATTATATACGGTCGTAAAACGTACGGAAATAATGTATATGTATACATCTGTATATAACTAACACCGCCCCCACCCCCCACCCGTTTCGTAGTGCGGCCGCGGCTTCACTCTTTTTTTCTCTTTCTCTCTCTCTCTCTCTGTGTACTTAAAAAGTTTAATGGCACTTTAGCCTCATAATTGCATTTTCCCCGCGGAGTAGTGTGCACACACGGACAAAGTTGCCGCGGCGCACTTTTGAATTTTCCATGTGTGTGCACGCGCGTATACGTACCCACTTGTGCGCGGGCCGGCCTGTGCACGCTCTCAATAATAATAATGATGATAAAAAAATAAATAACGATCCTCGTGGAGATCGAAACTTTTCTCTCGCGGATCAGTTCGATGTGGAAGACTCGCGTAAAATAAAAAATGTATAACAACGACCTTCGTTCATCTCTCTCTCGATAGACAATATTATCGTATGTATATAGTTTGGTGCATTATGTAAAGTGGTCAAATCAAAGAACTTCTTAATAATAATGCGCGGGGCTTCTCAGCAGCTCTTATATACTTTAAAAAGGCCGCGACAAGACAGGCTCGATTGAAGCTGTACACATTTAAGAATAATAATAATAATGAAATAATAAAATGCATTATCATTCGCCTCAAAATTCATATTATCAGGCTTCTCTCAACTTTTTGCGTTGTGTTGTACTTTATATATAATAACAATGAAGTCGGCCTCGAGGCTAATCGACTATAGCCGCGTCAACTTTTCGCCTCTCAACAACAACAACAACACAAACAGCAGCAGCAAGCTCGACTTTCTTTTACGATCCGTAAGCTCAAAGACGCCCACTCTCGTATTATAGTACTCACTACTATACCTCGTGTGTGTATCAGGTTATCGATAATGGATATTTTTATTTATAAAACTATATTAGATACAACGGCGGGGAAAAAAATCCACGCGAGTACGCGATGGACACATCTTGTTTGCTCGCGATAGCCGAAAAATTTCCTTTCGAAACTGGAAACCGTGTGTGTATACAATCGGCTGATCCTCCATTATTCAATAGAACGTTGGGACGTTTATAGCTGCTAGATCCGAGAGTTAGTACTGAATACGTACGCGTTTGACGATCCGATCGTTTCTCTGTATACATACAAATCCCTCACGCGCGTCCATTTCATCTCGGCTGAATTCCGAATATCGATTAGCAGAGTGGAGGATCGTTTTCCGCATCTGCCTCCCGAGGTCGTAAAATTTATATTATAATATAGGTAAGGGCTTTAAGTCAGTCAGTCGTGCGCGTGACGGCTGGATAGTAGTCGAAAAATGTTCGAACTCGTGTACGTCTTGGAATGATCATTCGCTCGATTCGATCTCTGTGGATAAGTAGCAGGAGATGAGTTTTTAATGCGACTGTCATTCGTCGTATCTCATCATGCACACATACACACACATGGATCAAAAAGCCATTGTGTGGATTTTCTTCGGGCACGCGCGTTTGATTGGAAAAGTTTTTTTTTTTATTTTCACTTTATTCCTTCAAAAATCTCGCGCGGAAAATTGAATTACTTTTCGTATTATATACGACTATAGAAAGAAGAAGGAAGCCAAATCCGATAATTCTTCATTTTCATTCTCATCCATTATTATATCCGTATCCTGCATATGCGTATAATTTTTTTCTCTTCGCCAATCGCCTGAAAATAATCATGGATATATTTTTTATATCATATACATCGTCGAAACTAGAAGCGCAATCGCCGAGAAAACAAATATAATATGAACCAGGCCTCAAGCCTCATAGCATAAACCACATATGATACGCAGGGGAAAAAATCCTTGAGAGCTTTTCAATTTCTCTTCGTATGTATACAAACACATACGCGCGGAGTTATATGTCATATATACGCGAGCTGCGCACACGCGGGGTAACGCGATAACGACGAAAAATACTCCATGCGCGAAAAAAAAAAATATCGCGCGCGGGTATATTATATTCGCGTGTGTGTTTGATAACGCAGAAAAAAAGTCGTATAATATACGTACGAAAGTAAAAAGAAAAAAAAAACAGGCAAAGATTAATGTCGAAGCCCCGCGGCCGAGAGTGGAAAATTCAGTCCAACACGCGCGCGCGCGGGGCAGTGAGCTCCTTATTATTATAGTATATACAGCAGCAGCTGCGACACGCGATCGTATTATAGGCCGAAGCGTAAAATGTGCAGGCGTATACATGCCCATTATCGCGTCGCGTCAAAAGCTCGCGCCAGCTACGTGTGTGTGTGTGTGTCACGTGTGTGCTTGCACCTCTATACCTCTATCACCGCCACACATTCTCGACGCGTTCTGGCTTCCGAATAATCATAATAACGCGTGTACGACGATGACAAATATTATGCACACCTCGAGTGCGCCACGGCGGCCCGAGGGGGTCATTTCGCGTACAAACGAGCCACACACACACAGCAGTTATGTATTTATACGTACTCCAGAAAGCTAATCGCGCGTAAACGCGTTCGTTGTGTACCGGTGTTGATGGATTTTGCAGTATATACGCGGGGTTGATTTTCGGCGTTTGCCTGCTGTGATTGAGTTTACTATACGGGTACACAACGACATCACCCTTTTTATAATTTGCGGACGCAGACGCGTCGACGGGGATGTATCGATCGTTTATTCCTCTCCTCCTATCCCTTCGAGTCGTTAATTGACGCCACGTTGCGCGGATCGACGTAGATACATCATCCGAGAGAAGCGAGACGAGACAAGAAATAATCATCATCGTGACTTATATCTTGCGGGAATCTTGGGGGCGCTGATCATTTGGGCGCTATTCATTCGCCCTTGGTGATGAATAAGTTTCCGTGTACATGCGGTTAAACTTGTTGTACTTGCGTTCTCCCCGTCGTGTGGCCTCGACGTTTCTCGATTCTCTCGGCGATACGTCGAAAAGTTAATCTCGAAACCTCGATTTTTAGTTCTATCAATCTTTTCCTCTTTTTTTTTTATTATTTTCGTTCTAATCTAATCTATTCTCTTTCCCTCTCGACGCGGTGTACCCGCAATTATTGCATGTGTGTGCGTTACGTTTCTATATACGCGTGCGTTGGCGCGCTTATCGATGCAAGCTTAATCGCCGGTGAAAAGTGCCGGAGAAATATGTAGAAAATTCAACCGGAGCGAGAGAGAGATCAGAGAAAAAGAATTAAAAACAGTGATTGACTTTCGACAAAAAAAATTGTAATTATATTTCTTTTTTTAGATTCCCTGCGGTAGAAATGCTCAACGTTGATAATGTACCGATGACCAAAAAATTACCATTCAAAGTGTTTTATAATAAATTATAAACGATTGTAATGTGTACCGAAATTGTGGAACAATTATAAAGCGCATTTTAAATGATTCGAGTATCTGCCACTAGATGGCGAGTGCCTTAATCTGTAAATCTGCAAGTGGCAAAGTCAAAATAATTGTATAAGTCAAACGTACAAAGTATTGAAAAATTCGTTATAGTTTCTCTTAACTGCTGATAAGTTTACGAATTCGATAAATAATCATTGAAAAAAAGTAGAGCATCATGTGACCACTAAATACTGAACAAAACATTACGCTTTGGGTTAGTAAATGACCAGTTATAACACGGCCCTTTCATGTCCAAGAAATTTTTTGGTTGGCCAAAAACTAGTCGTAAAACGTTAAGCATTTCTACCAGGGTTAACACTATTTAAATTAATGCATTCACGGAAATGAACATCGTTGCGCGCACTAAAAACTCGGAGCGAAGGCTGCAAAAACTCATTTCATTACGTCGACTGACAGTATACTATATTAAAAAAATATAAAAAAAAACAATACAATATTTTTAGTTGCCGTAACAAAATTAGCGTATTGTTGGGCTAAAATTAGCGCATTGTTACGCGTTGCCAAAAAATTTCAGTTGCACCTGCAATAGTTTTCAGTTGACGTAACCGAGCTAATGGCTTTTTTTAGCATCGCAGTATGTATACGAGTTTTGCGATTGTACGCGCGTCGCGATATTTTGTTTTTGCCGTACACGAGACGAAAAAAGGACGATAATAATTGAGACGAATTTCAATCTTTGAAGCTATACCTATACTTTGACACCAAAGTTATTGAATAGATTCGAGCAATGGTACCGTAATTTTCTCTTCGCCCATTGTGTCTCGTCATAATTCCATTAATTAATATCATTCCCGCGCCAAGATAAGTCCACGAATTGAAATTCTCTTCATCACGGCGCCGCGCCGAGAGTTTCTCACCTATTTAATAATATAATTAAATCCAAAGTACATAATCCCCAGCGACAACGAAGTGCGCGAGAGAAAAAAAAAGGTAATCATCGATAATTCGCTCCACTTATATATATAAATCCTTGCAAACAATCAATTTGCATCGTATATAATACCTGGGTATGAGCTTGTCCTCGAGCATGGTCGGCAGATCGTCGCAGTCCTCCTTGAGGGCGGCGAAAAAGTCCTGAAACTTGTCGGGGAAGCTGCTGACGGGCGGCGGACAGGTGGTCGTGGTCGAGGTGCTGGCCGTGCAGCCGCTCGCGCTCGTCGAGGCGCTTCCTCGCCTGCTGCTGCCGGCGCTGTTGCTTCCGCTATTTTTTCTCGTCGTTGGTTGTTGCTGCTGTGGTTGTTGTTGTTGTTGTTGTTGATCGCTATTAGCACCGCTGTACCAAGACGACGGCACGGTCGACGTCGTCGCCATGATATTATTGACACGCGCCCGCCCGCACGAGAATTATTTATTTACTTTATTTTATATACTTTTTTGGCAGTTTGACAGCTCTCGAGTCGAGACGTGATTTATATATCTGAGAAAAGATAGAGAGAGAGAGAGAGAGATGTGAAAGACGAGACGTCACACACAATGTCACATTGGTCGGAGAGGATCATCCTCTTTTAGATTAGAGAGAGAGAGAGAGAGAGAGACGGAGATTTGCGATCGATAGGATATAAATATGTGTGTAACAACGAGATCCTACGATAATAGCCAACAATAATAACGTCGTAATTAACCGCTTCCTAATTGGATCTATATATAATGCGTGGATTCGACTTCGCGGGGGTATTATATGTATTATATTATAATATCAGAGTAATGCGCAGTTGTCGAAACGGCACGTGTTATACATATAACTTTTGCCCTTTATACCCGCTACATACAGCAGTTACCAACGACATGATCCGCTTGTGCCACTACTATTATTATGTATGAAAAAAAAACCTCCCGGAGCTTTAAACGTGTATACGCAGTAGCAGCAGCGATCGAGAGTCGTAAACGCGCAATACGCCGCTGCAGCAGTAGCACGTAAAATATCTAATACCACCTGCGTTATTATATACCGAATGCAGAGAGTTTTTTTTATTATGTACCCGAGAGAGAGAGAGAGAGAGAGAGAGAGAGAGAGAGAGCTGGTAACGTTACACACACAGACGCGACTCTCCGTGATCGTAGCCGCTACGGGAGCTTTGCATATTTTAACGCGTATACCTACTATACAGAGTATAGTTGCGGAGCTTGCGATCCGAGCTAAGGCGCATATTCGTCGTCGTCGTGCTGCATGCTATATAATACGCGTATTATTATGTACATATCGTTGTAATGAAAACCAAACGCAAAGTTATATCGCGCGGGCGCGTCGTTATATGATAACGTGTGCGAAGCAATTATCTTTGCCTATAGGTCTTCGGGTGAGCTTTTTTCCCTCATTTTTTCTCTCTTTTTTTTTGTTATCTTGACGTTTGTTTCCTCGCTAGCTCTATATAGCTGCTCCTCGGCCCGAGCTCTCGTGCTCATTTATAGATGTCAAATCGCGCGCGCGCGCCGAGGAGGTTGTAATCGTAATCGAAATCTCTCCGATTTAACTCTGTATACAGAAAAGTTGACTAGAGATCGGGGAAGAGACGATGGGAGAGAGCAATGAATGAATGAAAAAAAAAAGAATCGACTTCGGGATAATCCATCGTAATGTATTATTTATCGTTGTTCTACGCGCCCGACCGACACACCGCGTACTCGCTCGCGATAAACAGTAAGTCAGCAATCGTAATGTATTTTTTTTCGATCAACTGTGTACGAAAAAACAGAAAAACCTTGAAAGAGTCATTATATTACTCGGAAATTTCATCCTCCCGGCCGCGCGCGATTAAACCGAGTCTTGCAAGCTCTAGCTCTCGCTCGCACGTGTCTATGCGGTATGTATTATGGTCTCGGTTAAAGAGTCGAAAAGCTGCGTGGTACATTGCGTAGCGGAGCAACAAGAAGAAAAATAATAGAAAGTATAATATGATGAACGATCGAGAGCAACCGCAGACAGGCGAAAACGATTTGTCGCTGTCGTCTCTCTCTCTCTCTCTCTCTCTCTTTCTCTTTCACACACCCTCGCTCACACACACACACACGTATACTCGCGCCACAAATGAAATGCTTTTTTTTCTGCTCTCGCGCGCTCGTCAAAATAAAAAAAGACCATCGCTT
This sequence comes from Trichogramma evanescens, assembly GCA_902732785.1. Taxonomy (NCBI): domain Eukaryota; kingdom Metazoa; phylum Arthropoda; class Insecta; order Hymenoptera; family Trichogrammatidae; genus Trichogramma; species Trichogramma evanescens. The sequence continues at coordinate 5,847 of CACVKI010142358.1, read as the reverse complement.
ATACTCCCACGCACATACACGCACACACAAAAAAAGGATTGAATTGATGCATACGAGAGCGCCGCGTTCGTACCATTTGATTCTCTTTTTTTATCTCCGCGCGCACTTTTTACTTCGCGCACTCGTGCCCGTCGATAGCTATCGACATCGTTGCGTTAAACACACCAGGCACTCGCGCACAAACACTCGTTTTTCTTATGATATTATTTTTTATTTTTCTTTGATTTTGCACGTCATCCGCAACACACCGCGCGAAACACACTTCGCGTTTCCCTTTTTATTTTTTACTCTCCGTCGCGAACTCTGCGGGAAAATGTAACGATAACGTGCGATGAGGATGCGCGCCCGTCGCTGGGAAAGACTGCGCGTACACTGAAAGCTCGGGCACCACACCACGACGAGCTGAGGTGCATGCCTCCGCGCTTTTCCACTACCACCACCACCACCACCACCACCAGTGCTACCACCTGAACCACCGCTATATATACAATAATAGTAATAACGATACCGCACTGACAAAGCCGCCTCGTATACTCGCGTGCTTGCACATATCTCTGCGCCCCTCTTCTTCTTCTTCTTTGGCGGCGGCGTGGTGCGCGTGTTATGCCGTGCTCGCGTTCAAGTTCGAATCCATCCCCCTCCCACACCCCCTTTCCTCTTCTCCCCCGTGGCGTTGTTGTTGTTGCTGCTGCTGTTCAAATGTCAGAGCTTTTGTTCGCCAGCGATATGCTCAACCTTATACGAAGGCGAACAATTCGAGCGTACATACGTATAGGGTACATATAATATACATCACTTTTAATGATCATTGTTTTGCGAAATATTTTCGGGAAATTCTCGTGTACACTTGTGTCCTCTGTGTATTATATAGTATATTGTATAATACATCGGGAGAGAGACAGAGAGTCGCGCGGTTATAAACATGTCTCGCGCGCGTTATTCACGTTTTATGATCTCTCGCTCTCTCTCTCTCTCGGCGCGCGAAATTTTAGCGCGCGCGCGGCGTGAGCCCTTCGCGCGGCCGTGCTCGAGAGATGCCAAAAGCTGAGCTGTGCGTCACGTACTACACGTAGCGGGCAATAAAAATTTTTCCACGCCGAATTGTTTGGCACGCACGCGATATCCCGCGGATGTGTGCACATAACGCAGCACACAGAAACGCACAGAAGTATGTTATCGAAGCCCACGCGTACGTATACGTATAAAATAGCTCTAAGCTCTCTCTCGTCACGCACATTATAAAGGCGATCTCTCTCTACTCTCTCGCTAGTCCATTTGAATTTTGCGGAATCTATAGAAAATCGATAAGCCGAGCTTATGTGTCGTACATACGTGCGAGAGAGCTGGATTTTCCGGGCATATTATTTGAGAGTATATATAATATACGCGCGTGTGTACGCGTCACACGATTCGTCGTACATGTATATATACGCACGTGCGTACCTTGGACTTGGCTATACAGCTGCGCCTCTTATTATTTGTTTTCGTTCGACGTATATTTACGCGAACGCGCCCGGCGATCCGAGGCTCTTTCGGATCCGAATACGAGATATCGAGAGCTTTCGCCTACTGTGTGTACATTATGCTACTGGCGCACCGAAGCATCGATGTTATCCGAGCGTATAATGTACCCAGCCTTCTATCTACGAATCGAGAGTGTTTTTACTATTATTTTTTTTGTTCGTTTCATAGTCATGGTTTCTGGGTCGTTGCTTCTCGCGATTCGACGATAATATGTTTTTCGAGAGATTTTCCGATCGGCTCGGAATAAATCGACGCGATATATCCATACGCGTGTACGCGGTTTTTAGCGCGTAAAATGTAGAAGTCGAATTCGAATCGGTGTACGTATAAAGAGCGAGTTGCTCGCGCCATCGAGTTGCGATCAAGCTCTGCAGCGGGTAAACGGCTCGGAGCTTTTCGATTCCTGTATTACCCGCGACGCCGCAGACACCGACAACCGGGCCTACGATGATAAGCTTCGGCTACTCATTCCTGTCTTACCGTCGTGAGGTTTTTAAAATAGTCGTATTCATGGAGACGAGATTGATTTTAACGAAGGGTGCCTCGCTGAGTGATATTCAAATACATTTCAGATCCTCTGTTATTTTACTGTCAATATTTTATATTAAAGTAACTTTTTTATGTAGTATCACTTAGATACGACTACAAAAAAAAAGAAATTCAATAATTATTTGTATGTATACTTTTATATGATATGTATACTTTTTGATGGTGCATGCATCGATATGGGTAAATCAAAAATTTAATGCGCGAAATAATAGTTAAATCGAAAAAAATGGCATTTTTCTCGAATTCAAAGTTATTATATCGTACCGAGAGTGCTAATTATTTGTTATAGATAAATTTTTTTTTTTTACCTCCAAAAGTATAGGGCTTTCCTGAGAATTCAGATTAAAAGATGTTACGAGAAAGCGATGACAGTTGACCGTTTTCGAGAACCCAAAACAAATTTTTTTGGTCCTTTATATTCAGTAGAAAAATAATATTAATCGTCGGTCAAAACATTGCAAAGTTTACCATGTTTACATTATTCCTTGTAGACATTTAATTCAACTCGCGTCGAAAATTTGACGGACGAGAAATCGGCTTTCATTTAGTCGCTCTCTGCTGCCTTACGTCGTTCAGTCACATCACAACACCGATGCGTAAACAGACGATCTTATGAATTTGAACTACTGGTTCTCGTGAAACATATTGAATTTTATGAATAGTTATAAGTGGCTGTGTGAGTGTAAATAAAAATGGCCTCAAGCGACACCAACTGTTTAGAAAATCTGAAGAGTCTGCGGCAAAAAGTCAGTAATTGGGAGCTGGAAACGGAGCGACACGACTTTCTCCTTCAACTCGACCCTTTGATCAGCGATTGGCAGGACCAACTTCCGAATCTCCGTGAAATTTTTACGAACGACGAAATCGAGACGCTCCTCTTCGATGCCGTGGATCTTTCGGCCGGAGAGGCAGGAGGCGTCGGGGGTCCGGGATCGCGATTCGTCGCGTTCGTGATCGGCACCGGCTACAGGGACGAGCTGAAACTCGACGAGAACGGCCGGATACTGCTGCCTCGCACCACCCCGATACATCGGGCATACGCAGTCAAGAACTTCTCCATCTTGCCGGATCTGTTCGAAATCTACGACAGATTCGACGAGGTCATCTACAACAAACGCGTGTTGTCGCACTTTAGCGTGGCCTGCATAGCTGGCCTCGACGAGGTCGTTAAAAAATTTCTCGATGCAGGCCAGAATCCCAATTGCATCTGGCCGAAAAAGGGCGATTCGCCGCTACTGCTGACCGTCGACGGCCTCCACAAGAAGACGGCCGAGCTGCTGCTGAGACACAGAGCCACCAGTCACAATTACAGCAACGGGGATCGATCGACGCTACTGCACCTCGTCGCGAAGAAGGGCGACAGCGACGAAGCCGTGGAATTCACTAAGATGTTCTTCGAGATCAACGCTGAGATGAATCGCACGGTGGAGGTGGACACTCGGGACAGGTATGGTCGGACTCCTTTGAACCTGGCTCTGGAGCTCGGCCACGGGAGACTGGCCGAGGTGCTGCTGAGACACGGCGCCGATCCGACTTTTCCCAACAAGGACGGCGCGACTCCTCTGCACGTCATTTCCGCGCGCGACGACGCCGAGGACTTGGCGAAATTGTTCTTCGAGTTCTGCGAGGATGAAAATCGGCCGATGCTGATCGACGCCCGGGACGATTCGGGTCTGACACCGTTGCAATGGGCCGTGGCGAATTTCGTGCCGGCGATGATCGACCTGCTCCTCGACAAGGGCGCCGATCTGACGAGTTTCGTCTTTCCCACTTATCATTACTCGGCCGAGGCATTCCAGGCGGCGCACCGTAAGAGGATCGACGTGAAATCGAGACTGCTGACTCGCGTTCTGGGCTGCGTCGAGCGTCTCGAGAAACGAGGCCATCGTCTGGAACCGCGAGACGCCCTGACGATCGTGAAACTGTTCAGGGCGTACAGATTGCTCCACGACTCGAACCAGCTGTCCGAAGCCTGGCGCGTCGACGAGAACTTCGTGAGTCTGGTCGAACGATGCCCGTTCAAGCCGGGCCTGTCGTTTCACGACTTGATTCGGTTGCGACTCGACGAGGCGTCGAAACTGTACACGGTCACGGACTTGTTGCCGCTCTTGAATTCGGCCGAATTCTCGAGTTTGACCGAAAAGTATCGCGACAGGTGCGTCAATTATCTCAGCGAGATAATGACGAGAGGATTTTTGCGCCGGTGGACGCCGACAATTTTCGAGGACCTGGCGCGCTACGAGCTGCCGACTCACTGCTGTCAGAAAGTCATCCAGATGCTGAATGTCAGTGATTTACGTAAAATATGCTTGGCAGCAGAAATCGTTGCGAATGAGGAGAGTCAAAGTACATGATACCAATTGCTATGAGGTATTTTAAAAAATTTCTCATTAAAATTAACGATTTTTTTTTTATTTTATAATTTCTATGGTTATTTTCCAGGCTACGAAATTGAAGAACTTTAAATCCTCTTAATTATTATAATCCATCTTGGAATATATTTTTACTGTGCTATACTTTGAAATTTTATCACGTGAGAATGATTAAATAATTTGTTAGTTGAAAATTTAGAATATTATTTGTTTGTATGCCTAATTATCATGATGTACCAAATAAAACTTTACATAAAATTTACGATAAATTAATCGTAAATTCAATCAAACAGTAGATTGGATTTAAGTTATTATTCTTAATAAACTGAATCTACCTTAACGATGCACTTACGAAACTTATTAAAGAATTTAGCTATCGATAAGGATTTGAAAAAGAATTTTTTTTATTTAGAAGCAGAAAAATATTCTAAATGACAGATATGTTCAATTTATTAAGACGAAAAAATAGTAATGGCTAATTTTTCGATAATTTTCTTTATATATTTCCATATCCAAATTTGTACTGAATGATGGAAAACTGTTGAAATACACGATCGGGGTAGATTCAAAGCCAATATTGGGCTTGATTATAAAACTAAGATTGTTCTTGGACTGTAACGCTTACATCGGATAACAAAAAATTTCAGACAGTCGTGATAATTGATATCTTTGTTAAATTGCGTTGATTATAACGTGCAAATTAATTACGTCATAGTTCACGGAAAAATATCGGCGCTTGACTCGACTAGTTTCGTATTACGACGCTGCGGGCCGCGATGTGTCGGAGGCTTAGCTCGCAGTCTTCGCATGTCGTTCAGTTCAGTACACACGTTGCGACGCTGCAGAGTAAAACAATCTACGATCGTATTTCGTCTGTACGCACTCGTGAAGAATATTCTAACTTATAAAAAAGAGATGGACCTAAAAGTGAAGCCAAGATAAAACGACTTCTGATATCGGCTTACGCCAGCGGCTATACGCTACGCTACGCGAACGATACCGCAGTCAACTGACCGCCGTCTGCATGCGCAACTTGACATAGACGTAGTATAATGCGCGCGTAGCGCGCCGTAAACTCTAGTCATTTTATAAATTACTAGAAATGGAGCAGCGCGTGCTACGCACGCGCGTTTGAATTAAATGGTGTTGAACTTTCATATTATTTTTTGACAGTACAGACAAATTTTATGATTCAATTAAATATATGGTGAATCTCTTTATAAATGAAAGAAATATTTTTACTATTTTCTAACTTAACCCTATATTTAAATTCTATACAATATTATTTTATGTGTATATGKCCGATTCTCTGTCAACTCAACCGGTCAAAATTTTTTTTCTATATCTAATATGATGAAAACATTGTTTGGGATGTCAGGAATGTACAAAAAAATTTATAGAG
>CACVKI010142353.1:0-10644 GCA_902732785.1 Trichogramma evanescens | reverse complement strand
ACGCCTGATTTTTTTCAGAATTTTTGGAACGATTTTTGGATTTCTGGATAACACCATTTTTTTCAAAAACCCAAAAATCGCTAAAAAAATTCTGTGAAAAATCAGGCGTGTTCTTTGATCAATTCTAAACACTTTTTGTTCTATAACTTTTTTTCGTAAAGTTGACGGTTATCGAGTTAAAAATTGTCGAAATCATTTTATGACATACAGGTCTTCGGGAGTCAAATTTATGATCGCCATATTGATTTTCATAATTATAGCTGTTTTACAATAAAGTATACATGCCATTGACCAAATCTATATGCGTGAGACGCACGAGCGAACCTTCTTTCCGTGTTGAAATTTGAATTAAACGAGATTTTTTTCTTGAAATTTCATGGCTTTTTTTACAAAATTGTTTATAACTTTTTATTAAATAAATTTTCGACCATTCTGATCCCAGATTCGGAAAGTACATTAAATTTTACATAATAAATGATATCTGAACATTTTTTTAAACAATTTTTAGTCAGTGTAATTCATCGCTATAAACGCTGTTCAAAAATGGTCACTTTGGGCGTTAAAGGGTTAAGGTGGCTCATTAGTAAAACGGGTCATTTACAGTGCCCTTGATATGCTGTAGAAGTTTCAGCATGGGTTATCGTACTAATTTTTGAGAACGAAGCCGTTGAAAATAGCAAATTGACTAGCGAACGCTAGAGCATCATTCTTGTAATAATTGAAGATTGTTTGAAATTTTGATTTTTAATAAACAAATTTCACATCCTGTTTTCTAGGACTTTTACTAAATAATTTTTCTTCGAAATGTTTTTCAGATATTGAACCTCAAAATAATCCAAGCAACTATAAAGAATTTTAGAGAAATTTTAGAGAACATTTTTTTAATTCGCAATATGTATTTCTTTGTAGCACCCGAGTCAGCACGACTGGCAAGCCATGGCATTGGATCACGAGCTGCCCAATAAGCGACCAGTCAAACGTCGCCGCATCGAGCCAAATAAACTCGAATCCCTCACAGTGGGCCTGAAAAACCAAACTCACGCTGTCCTTGTGACTCTGGAAGAGGCCAATGCGGATTCGTCGTCCTACGGTGTAAGGAAAATTTTACCCATCGACAAGCACGTCGGCATGGCCACGTCCGGTGTCATCGCCGATGCCAGTACAATTTGGTATGATAATAATATCCAGCTCTTTATTCTGCAAAAAATTGAATAATTCATATATCGATCGAAAATATTCATTCGTTGACAATTAAATAGCCAAGACATGAGAAGAGAATGTTTGCATTATGAATTATCTCGAAATAGTAAGATCCCCGTGACTCGTCTCATCGACAGTATCACGAGCAAAATGAATGCGTGCGCTCGACGGGACACTAAGAGGCCGTATGGAATTGGATCGTTGGTAGCTGGTTACGACGTAATTATGATTGTTTTTTATTTTTTTTTTCAATCTCAAAGAGCTATAATCATATATATCAATTAAAAATTTCTTATTTCAGGATCAAGGACCTCACCTATTCGAGACGTGTCCGTCGGCGGGATGCTCCGATCGCAGAGCCACGGCTAGGGGCGCAGAGTCTCGGGGTGCCCGAACTTATCTGGAAAAACATCTCGACGAATTCACGAGTTGCAAAGTAGAGGACCTCGTGAGACACGGCTTGAGATCGGCGCGCGATACTCTGCCCAGCGAGGTTCATTTATCTACCAAGGTACCGGTTAATTTTGCTTTTTATAATCGAAACTTTTTGAACTGTTCGTGTAACGATTGAAAACTTTTTTTTTTTTTAGAACATAACTATCGGAGTCGTCGGCAAGGATACGGAATTCAAAATCTTGGACGATGCGGAAACTCAACGCTATCTCGTCGAAGTGTAAACGATGAAGGATTTTACCGATCCTCCTGGCCGAGGATCGCATACAAACATTTATTTTTAAGTACCTATCACATAATTAGACTATAATTATACTTTGAAATAATCTGACTCGTAAAGAAATTAAAAAATACGTTGCTCATAAAGTTATTCTCAATCTCGCAATCATTTTGCCAAACCTAACAACTTGAACTCGAAAATCGTGTGCCTTATCGACAAACTGTTCTTTTTTATTTTTTTTTTAACCGTCGCGCCGTACATACGCCTCCCACCCTTGGATTTTTCGACAAAATTATTCTCTGATTTTAAACGCGCGAACGCCGCTCACTTTCGCTCTCCTTCATAAAGTACGCACTAGTATTAGCTCCCACCCCACTCTGAAACAGCGCGCGCGCTGCAGCAATACGCATACACACACACGCACACAGACAGACCACGAACACTTTCACTGCGGCCGCGGCGGCAGCGACTGCGAGAAAAACAGCTGTCGTTTTCGCTCTTGCGCTTTGTGTAATCGTCATCGCGATATCGGCTATCCGACACCATATTCCGCGCGACACAAAGTCTCTTTATTACAATTAATATTATATATCAATCGTTGTGTGTTTTTGTGCCACTGTGTGCGCGAGTAGAGTGTGCAGTGTTTTAGTATAGCCTGCAGCAGCAGCAGCAGCAGCAGCAGCGCACGGAGCGGTGTCGTATCCCTTTGTTTATCCGTGCGACTGTAGTAGCATGACGTTTCGAATGCAGGAGCAACGACTAAGACGACGCCGATAATTTCGCTAGATCTTGCTCGAATCCAAGGTTCGTTATACATAAAAAGAGAGCCACATTCAATCTTGGTCAATCTGCGTTTATTTTATTGTAACGCATACTTCCTGAATTCGTTTCTTATCTCCCTGTCTCCTTCTTTTTTCATTCCCACTCTCTCTCTTTCCCTCTATATCTTTGCAATGTACGGCAAACCGTTTGATACTATGTTCTTTCATTTATTTGATACAGATACGGACGGATCAATCGTTCGGCTACTAGTCGGACAATTATGATGCACGATAAAGCGAGGCACGTGAGTCACAATCATCATCGATACACGAGCTGGAATAGGCCAGCAGCAGCAGCCGAGCAATCCGACAACGAGCTGGCAGTATTATTATGATCGCCCGCAGTGCTGAGCCATTTGTTGTTGCTTTTTTTTTTTTTTCGTCGCTGCGCTATTACTTGTTTTTTGTCAACAATATCCGCCGGCCAACGGAGATCTTTATTTAGTATATAAGCTGCTGCACGAGTGAGCAAGTGTGTTTACGAGAGCTCAGCAGCTGCACGATGGAGGCTGATAAGAGCGACTGGAAATTGCTGTTCGATGAAACTGCAGCCGCAGTGGCCATCGAGATCGAGCAGAAACAGATTGCCAGTCCCATGAAGGAGTTGAAGAGCGGTGGCGATGGTGCACTCAGTACTTGCGTCGTCGCCATCGATGGGATGACATGCATGTCTTGCGTCAATACCATCACTGACATGATGTCAGGCAAGAATGGTATTCATCACATTGATGTTAGTTTAAAAGAAAACCAAGGTATTTTTAAGTATGACGATAAGCTCATTAGTGCCCAAGAAATTGCCGAAGCCATCGAGGATATGGGTTTTGATACGTCTGTCAAGAAAGTTAATGACGCTGTATTGGTAGATACTAATCAACTTGTTAGTACTGATCAAAATACTCCTATAAATAATGTAAAAAAGTCACTGCCTAAAACAGAAAATATAGAAAGATGTTTTCTGCATATTGATGGTATTACAAATGCTTCGTGTGTCACTGCAATTGAAAAACATTGTAAAAAACTGGTTGGAGTGAAAAAAATCATGGTATCTTCGATAAGTAGCAAAGCAGAAATAGATTATGATAGTAATGAGATCCGGCCAGTTGACATTGCATCTAGCGTGACAGATTTGGGCTTTCAATCTATACTGATTAATGAAAAAGGCTCTCAGATTAAAGAAATAGAGTTACTTATTACAGGAATGACTTGTTCTTCTTGTGTTAGCAAGATTGAAAAGACTGTCAAACAATTGAAGGGAGTTCAATCAGCCATGGTATCACTTGTCACTCAAAGAGGTAAAATAAATTACGATCCAAGTAAAATAGATACCACAGAAATCATCAAGTGCATTGAAAAGATGGGCTTTGGTGTATCTACAAAGAGAAACGATGCCGAGAACAGGCAGTACTTGGACCACAGACTGCAAATCAGAAAATGGAGAACAGCTTTCCTCATTTCTTTGGTGTTTGGCGCTCCAAGCATGATAGCAATGGCATATTTTATGATCAATATGTCTTCCATGTCTCCAGAAGACATGTGCTGCGTTCTACCAGGTTTGTCTATGGAAAATTTGATATCCTTTATATTATCAACTCCTGTACAGATTTTTGGTGGCTGGCACTTCCACGTCCAAGCGTACAAAGCAATCAAGCACGGGACTTCCAACATGGACGTACTAATTTCAATGACTGCAACGCTATCATACATATACTCGGTTCTAGTACTTCTGGCAGCAATGATCATGGAAGAGACCACCAGTCCAAAGACATTTTTCGACACGCCGCCGATGCTCCTGATTTTCGTCAGCTTAGGCAGATGGCTGGAGCACATTGCCAAGGGTAAGACTTCGGAGGCTCTATCCAAGCTTCTGTCACTGCAAGCAGCCGACGCAGTGATAGTGACGCTGGGACCGGATCAAGAGATCCTGACCGAGCGCTTGGTCAAGATAGACCTGGTGCAGCCGGGCGACATTCTCAAAGTCAACCAGGGCAGCAAGATCCCGGTGGACGGCCAAGTATTTATCGGCAGCTCGTCGTGCGACGAGAGCCTGATCACCGGCGAGAGCATGCCCGTGCCCAAGAAGGAGGGCTCGACCGTCATCGGCGGCTCCATCAATCTGAGCGGGCCGCTGTACGTCAAGGCCACGCACACCGGCGAGAAGACGACCCTGGCGCAGATAGTGCGTCTGGTCGAGGAGGCGCAGATGAGCAAGGCGCCGATCCAGCACATCGCCGACAAGATAGCCGGCTTCTTCGTGCCGTTCGTGATCTCGGTGTCGGTGCTGACCCTCGTCGCCTGGATCATCGTCGGCTACGTGGACATCAAGTACCTGGACCTGATATCGGACCCGATGATGGGTGCCAGTCACAATCATACGACGAACGGTGGCGGCGGTGGTCGGAATCGCGACGAGATCATCTTCCAGAACGCGTTCAGGTGCGCGCTGTCGGTGCTGGCGATCGCCTGCCCGTGCGCCCTGGGCCTGGCCACGCCCATCGCCGTGATGGTCGGCACCGGGGTCGGCGCCGTCAACGGCATCCTCATCAAGAGCTCGGACTCGCTCGAGAACGCGCACAAGATCAACAGCGTCGTGTTCGACAAGACCGGCACCATCACCAAGGGCGTGCCGAGCGTGACCAACATCGGCCTGTTCACCAGCTCAAGCAGCAGCAGCAGCAGCAGTCCGTTCAACATCGGCCGGATACTCGTGATAATCGGCATAGCCGAGCTCAACAGCGAGCACCCGATCGCGACGGCGATCGTCAGCTACGTGCGCGAGGCCATCGAGACCGAGCTGAGCGGGCGCTGCACGAGCTACCAGTCGGTGCCGGGCTGCGGCATGAAGTGCCGCGTGTCGCACATCGCCGAAACGCTGCGCAGCTGCGCCAAGTCGCTCAAGATCAGCAGCTTCGTCGACAGCTTGCAGGAGGACAAGACGAGCGAACGGGCCGCCAAGGAGCTCAACGACGTGCTCATCGACTTCGCCCAGATCAGCCCGGAGCAGCGGATGAACGCGAGGAACGCCGCCGAGGCCGAGCTGACCAACGACGCCGAGTTCGAGTGCGTCATCGGCAATCGCGAGTGGATGCGGCGCAACGGCGTGGCGATACCGCGCGACGTCGAGGACACCATGGAGAGGGAGGAGAGCGTCGGCCGGACCGTGGTGCTGGCCGTGATCGACGGTCAGCTCGCCGCGCTCGTCAGCGTCAGCGACTCGATCAAGCCCGAGGCCCGGCTGGCCGTGTACACCCTGAAGCGGATGGGCTTCGACGTGACCCTGCTCACGGGCGACAACAAGCTCACGGCCAACGCCATCGCCAAGGAGGTCGGCATCGAGCAGGTCTTCGCCGAGGTGCTGCCCAATCACAAGGTCGAGCGCATACAGCAGCTGCAGAAGCAGGGCAAGAAGGTGGCCATGGTCGGCGACGGCGTCAACGACAGTCCCGCACTGGCCCAGTCCAACGTCGGCATCGCCATCGCCGCGGGCACCGACGTCGCCATCGAGGCCGCCGACATCGTCCTGATGCGCAACGATCTCTTGGACGTCATCGGCTGCATCGACCTGTCGCGCGAGACCGTCAAGCGCATCCGCCTCAACTTCCTGTACGCCAGCCTGTACAATCTGCTGGGGCTGCCCATCGCCGCGGGCATCTTCAGTCCGTTCGGCGTGCGACTGGAGCCCTGGATGGCCACCGCGGCGATGGCCCTCAGCTCCGTGTCCATCGTCGGCAGCTCGCTGCTACTGAAGATGTACAAGAAGCCAACGAGGCAGAAGCTCGAGACGGCCGAGTTCAAGAAGCTCGCGCGCTACGACAACAGGACGAGCGGCGGCGCGGTCCTATTCACGGACGATCCGCCCCCCGCGCCGGCGGCCAAGGCCGCGTCGATCAACGGCTCGACTCTCAGCCTGTCGCGATTAAAGTACAATAACTTGGTTGAGGATAGCTCCTTGGCTTCGCCAGAGTGATAATATATACGTTATAATCGTAAAAAGATATTTTTTTCAACGAGTACATAATATTTTTTAAAAGAAAAAGCATAGTAGTATATATTTATTTATTTGTACGAGGAGAATTAGATAAAATAACAATGACTGAGATACTGTAAATGACTGTTGACAACGACCTGTTTAGCGTCTAAGAGAGGAATTTTAAATGTTTATTTACTTATTTATTTATTTATCTGTAAAAACTTGGATATTTCCATAAGGTATATATTCATATATTCAATGTTTGTTCAATCGTTTAGTTACCAATAATATACACTCAGCATTACGTCTGACATCCGACTTGATTGATAACTGTTTAATGTCACGATGAAACATCAAAAAAACGATGATTTTTCTTATTTACAGCTGACAAAGCATTATATTTTTTTTTCTTTTTTTTTTTAACTCTTGATTAATTTGTATGTGAACTTATTGCGTATGAGTGAATTTTGTTAGTTTTCTATACATGTATGGCATAATGAAAAAGATATTATATATTGTATAAAAGAAAAAAATGTACTAATGATAAATATTTTCTTACCGCTGAATCCGCAAATTATTTAAGCTTTATATACGTAATGAAAAATGTGTGATTGTTAAGTCATAATTGATTCGTGTACAACTCAAGTGAGATATAAGAAATTAATAAAATACAAAATGACTGTTTACACGACTTTTGAATCTTCATTTTATCTCCAACTAATTATTTTAATCTTAAAATACCTTTCAAAAAAGTGAACTCGTTAATATGAAAATTTCAAAACGAGCAGACTCGCGCGCCAAGCGAGCACACATGCGCCGAGAAATGACGTCTGCTTTACCGTTTACGTCAAATCGATGAACCTCGCGGCAGTCTGCAGCTATACACGCGGTTCTCGTACGGAGTCGACAGCACGTTGATTTTTGAAAATAAATATTTTCAGTGACTGGTTTTAAACAAAAATATTGTTCAGTGAAAGCACACGATGGAATTCTTCATCGATACAGTCGGTCAGACCGAGAACAATGATAAAGTGCAGGCAGTTGATCCAGACGACGACTTTTATCCAGGAGATATCGGTGAGTTGCGTTTCGTTGAGGTTATGTTTTTGAATACTTTACATTGAGACATTCAGTAATGCATAACTGTTATGATTCTTTTTAGATTTCAACCCTGCAGCTGTTAAGAAAGCTATATCTGAAATTGGAAAGGATAGTCTCACTGCTGTGTCTGAAAAGAAGAAGAAGAATGAAAAGAAGGCCATAGATATCGATCAATTTGAGGAGGCCATGGGCTGGAAACAAAAAAAGAGAACTAAAATATTAGGTGACATTGACGAACAAATGGAAGTGCAAATTGTCAAACAGGCTTTGAAAAATTCAAATGTCAAACCTGGATTCGAAGGATTAAAAAAAGTACCAAATTATGACGTCAGTGAGAAAAAACAAAAAGAGAGGAGGAAAAGAATAGCTGCCAAAACCAAGGGTGTTGGATGGTTTAATCTTCCTGCTACAGAACTGACAGAAGAAGTCAAGCATGATCTTGAGGTCATTCAAATGAGATCTGCATTGGATCCCAAACATTTCTACAAAAGAAATGACTCCAAAGCGCTTCCCAAATATTTCCACATTGGTAAAGTTGTTGACTCTGCTGTTGACTTCTATTCTGGTAGATTGACAAATAAGGAACGCAAGCGTACCATTGTCGATGAACTGATGGCTAATGCTGAATTCGCCAAATATAATAAGAGGAAGTACCAAGAAATCATTGAGGAGAAGCGCAAAACACATTACAAAGCTGCAAGGCACGCCAAGAGACAGATGCGAAAGAAGAATAAATAAATTACGTCAATTGTTTTAGGATAAGTGTAGAATAAGGTCAGAGTAAGGTACTAAATTTGTTAATAAATGCAATTTTTTTAATAACATAAACCAAAAACCAGTGCTGCTTCTTAAACCAAACCCCCTGTGACTTCGATGGATGCACCATTGATGTAAGAACTTTTGTTCGATGCTAAAAAAAGAATAACTTCTGCAACCTCCTCCGCTTTGCCCATTCGTTTCAAAGGAATTCTCTTGATGAACATTTGTTTGACTTTATCGGGCACCTTGTCTGTCATTGGAGTCTCTATGAAGCCTGGCAGTACAGCGTTGACTCTTATTCCAAACCTGTAATCAAAATGTAAGACTCGACTGTGTCGCAACGGATGTATACACATAGCAAAATGTATATTATGTCAGTAAGTACTCACTGTCCGAACTCTGCAGCCGCCGACTTGGTGAACGCCTCGACTCCCGCCTTGGAAGCCGCGTAATTGCTCTGGCCGATGTTGCCGGTCTTGCCGATGATCGAGGCGATATTAACGATACTGCCACCGCCGGCAGTAGTGTCCTCGGTCTCGGCGGCAGCCTGGATCATGGCCTGGGCGGCGCACTTGGTCACGAGGAAGGTGCCGCGCAGATTGACCCCGAGCACCTCGTCGAACTCGGCCTCGCTCATCTTCAGGAGGAAGTTGTCGCGCGTCACCCCGGCCGAGTTGACGACCAGGCTGGGCGTCGCGCCGTAATGCTCGCGGCCGGCCGCCAGGGCTCGCTCGACGCTCGCCCGGGAGCGAACGTCCAGCTCCACGGGCAGCAGGTATTGACTCGCATCTGTGGACCGGGGGGGAGGAGTGTGTGTGAATAAATCATTTCGTTTTGAAAGTACTATATGCGCGTGCGGGTACTACGAGTACAGTAGTTGGTTGCGACTACTTGAGAAAAATTATAATTGTGATGCAGAATATTGATATAAAAAAAATCTGATGAAAAAAATGATCTTTTGATGGGTACATGTATAAACTTGATCGAAAAAAGCTTATTGATATTCTTCAGAATTGCGAATCTTCTAGCCTATTGAACTATCAGAACTCAGTTACAATTGATAAACTGCATTGTATTACACCCCACATGGTAAATTTATAAATAAAAATTTATGAATCTCGGAAACAATAATGACAATGCATTTCTTTATTTTAAGTACTTAAAACTTATTTTAATAAATTGACTGGATGAGTTTTATAAGCATTGTTTGCAAGACTAGTGTATTTTCATTAATATAACTCGGTTACATTTTTACTTTCGAGCACTGGAAAGCATTATGATGCGTGTCTTAAAAAGTATAAAGAACCTATTTTTTATCTAAAAATTATAATAAAAACATTCACATGGAAATTATTAAGGATCATTGCAATTAGAGCGAGAACTGGATAGATTATTTTTACAGAACATAGTTTAGTTTTCGACTCGGTCGCAACTATAAATTGAACCAGAAAACGGATTGAATGGGTGTAACGCCACTCTAGGATTTTCAAAAAATCGATTTATTTCATTTATGCATACAAAAGCTTTCTTTAAGCGTGTAGAATCATGCACAATTAGTTTTATGAAAAACTATGAACGCGTTTTTCCTCGAATCAACATTTTTCTACACTGCCGATGGAATATCTCGCGAAATAATGAACCGATCGAGCTGATATTTTAACCAAAGATCCAAATTGTATTTTTTATCGAATTACGTAGCATTTTTCTATTGGTTTGTTATTAAAATTTTCATAAATAATTTGTGGCGAGCTTTTTCGACAAAAATCGATTTTTTTTTTTATTGGAAAGCTGCTATTTTCACAATTTTTGCTTTAGAGCTAAAGTCTTACGGTACTTAGATAGAAAAAGAAGATATGTTTATTTTTGTTCTAGGTGCTTCAAAAGTCGACAAATTCTACCGGCAGCGAAAAAGTAGCTTTTTTTTGTAAATTGACCGTATAAATGGTTTTTAAAGTATTTCAGGACACGTATTATTAGTCCTCAAAATTCCAAATTGATCGATCCATCCTGGCTCCCGCAATAAATTCCCGAAATGTGCTATAAATAATTCTAACATTAATAATTCTACATAGGTGCAGCTACGAATGTCCTCCGAAAGAGTAATATTTACGTATAAGGTTTAT
>CACVKI010142351.1:0-75217 GCA_902732785.1 Trichogramma evanescens | reverse complement strand
GCGTTCGATTGACCCAGTTGTATCGGCCGCGAGGATAATACCGATCGACGCGTTTGTGTATAGGCCATGGCGCGCGAGTTTCTGTTTATCCCGTCGAGCCTCCTCCTTCTATACTCCTTACACTCCTCTGGTTGTTGCGAATCAATTTATTATCTTCGTTTATTAAAGCTAATGATATATATTACGATCTGTAGGTTTATGATATCGCTCTTTAAAAAAACGACCGATGGAAAAGTCTCGGTACCTTTCCGGCCTTCCGATTGACGTGTATGGATAATTTTGATCTCGAGGTGCTGTAGTAAAGAACGAGATGGTTATTACTTCAAATGATGACGTGTTTATGGATAAAAAATACGAAACTGATTTTTTAAATTTATTTATTTTTCATTTGTATGATATGGAAAATATGAAAAAATAAATAACACTTAACAAGAAAAAAATATTGCAAGAATGTTTATTAACGCTACTAGTTTTGGCCCGTAGCCTCCAAGCAAATATTAATTAAATCCGTATTCATTAACCCATTGAGGATCATATCACAGCAGAGAATCGGCAGCCGCTGGTGTATCAGCTCCATAAAACGCTCCAGGGCCCAATCCCACAAAAATCGTCGTAGCAATATCGGGCTTATCTTTGCATCAATCAGCTCGCAAACATTTCTGGAAAAATTCTCGAATGAGTAGCGAGTGATTAAGAAGTCTATTGTTGTGAACTGGAGTTTCGTCGCTTCATCGGGTCTTAACTGGATGAGATCGTACAGCGACAGATTTGGCTTTATCTTTATTTCTTTCGCTTTTCTCACGAACGTTTGGTGGTTCAACGGACTATCATCCAGATCTGACGGAATCTCGGACAATCCATTCTTCTCGAAAAATGTCATGATTGTTACGGCGTCGCTTCTGAACAAATCATATCCGTTTGTCGCTAAGCTCTTGATGATGCTATAAGTGTCAGAAATTATTTCTAATTTTAATCCAAAAAAATGTTCCATTTCACGTGATTTATGTGATTTATACGACTCAAAGAACTCGTCAAAGTCACTCGCAGTGGGAAAAACGAAGTTGGACAAATCAGCGCCATTATCCAAGAGTGCAGTGAAAATTTCCGGCCAGAGATTTGCCACAGCTAACTGAAGCGGAGTCCGACCCTTTCCGTCTCGGACATTGACCTGTATTACCTGATTCATTTCTTTGGTGATTCGGAAGAACATTAGCAGCAAGTCTTCGTCGTATTTTCGACTGCAAATAACGTGCAGTGGAGTCAACCCTTCTGCATTGGCTATATTTGGATTCGCGCCGTTTTCCAGCAGCGATCTAACTACCATCTTTTTGCGTTGTTGCAGAGCCAAATGTAATGCCGTGTTACCCAAATTGTCTTGTTTATCGACTTGTATCGGCCGATTTGCTTTTTTGCCAATCTCGAAAAACTGCATTACGTCACTTGCATCGACGTTATTAGTGCAAATAATGTGCAGAGGAGTCAATCCTTTGGCGTTGGTCAAATTAGGATCGACGCCATTTTCCAGCAGTAAGTTGACCAATTTTGGGTGACGATGAGTCGGAGCTTTGTGTAGCGGTGTGTTACCCAATTGGTCCCTTTCAAGTAATTGTTTTAATTCCTTGGGCACACGAGACATTTTGCTCACTCAAAAACACTAACACAATCGTTTATAATTTAATAAAGAAATGTTTTATCACAAATATCACTCGCTGCAGTCGATTCGGCTCTCCGTTGCTGTTTATGCTGTGGCGTTCAAACGTATACTGACTTATAACCAACCCGAAGATCTATGCAGAGAGTAAAAACACGTGGACGATTGGTTAGATTCACTAACGAGTAGAAAATGTAAGTTAACCGTAGTAGGGGGCACTCGTGTCTGTAAGATGACACGACAATAATGGGCCTTGCCTCCATTACGCTAGACTTACACTTTCTAATCGTTACCGAATTGAAAGGCTTTACGTGTATCGATTACTTTGTATTATTAATGTTCATGTTGAAATACAATTTTTTCACCTTAAACTTTTATTGAAAGAACAACAAAATGTTTGCTTTTTTAATGTGGTTTGTTTATATGAGCGCAATCCATTGTTTTTTTTTATTTTCGAGTGAATGAATAAATTCGACTGTTGTACACGCGTGCGCAACGCGCCGATCGGTTCTACTATACATTATAGAAGAGAAGTGACCCACCTTTGGTCCTCGAGTTTATAGGCTGCATCGTATATAGCCAAGCGAGTTTTCCAATGGTTTTTCTACCACGTGCTCCAAAGCGGCCATACAGCTCTTCTCTATCTCTCTATCTATCTATCTCTCTCGCTCTCCGTATAATACTTTCTCTCCGGTATTCCACCATTGGATTTCTCTTATATATGCCTATTATATACGATTGGACGGGTATCGCATAGCGCGCGGCATGCAGAGAGTTGACGACGACGACGACGACGACGACGTAGAAGAGAGAACAGGTGGCCACTCATTATCTGGCCCCGCGTGTGCGCGCCGCTCGATGTTTTCGCTATTATTATATATTACATTAGCCGCTCGCGAGCGTATAACATGCGTCAATGTGCCGAGATAAAGATTGAAATCTGCACACGTATATAATATATATGTAGGTAAAATACGTATTATATACGTAAACTCGAGGCACGAGAGAGATGCCTATTATCGTCGCGCGCTATTAGGCTCGTTTGATATAATA
This sequence comes from Trichogramma evanescens, assembly GCA_902732785.1. Classification (NCBI taxonomy): domain Eukaryota; kingdom Metazoa; phylum Arthropoda; class Insecta; order Hymenoptera; family Trichogrammatidae; genus Trichogramma; species Trichogramma evanescens. The sequence goes on along the minus strand of CACVKI010142351.1, from coordinate 72,513 downwards.
TTATAAACTCGCGCTCGCCGATGTATATTATAGACCACTACACACGGCAACTAGGTGCACAGGTCGCGAGAGAGAGAGAGAGAGAGAGAGAGAGAGAGAGAGAGAGAGAGAGAGAAGTTTGATCGATGAAAAAAGTGAATTGTGCCCCATTATATTTATCCCGCGTATATAGGTTCTATACATTTCGACACGATCGATTATCATCGCCCCTCTCGTGCCAGCTCGTAAATAATAAACGCGTACAAACAATTCCTTCTTCTTCTTCGTTTTTTTTTTTTTTTTTTCATACTCGAATTGAATCGCGCAGGTATCCGTATAAGGAACGAACGACGACACACCCCTCCTCGTTGTTGTTGTTGTTGTTTTGTTTATCGAGACAGGCTGCAGCATGGGTGCATGTGCACGATATAATGTGTGTTGTGTTGATAATGCGCGTATCGATTGAAATGTAATACAGCCGCAGCCAAGCGAGCATATCTGTGTGTATGCAAAAGCAATAGCAATTGCTCGCGACGTAAGTAATCGGTCTTTGCCGTGCTGCGTGCGCGATGTGCTGAACTAATACGATCGCCTCGCACACACGCGAGTTCGAGCAGCAGCTAGCTCGATCCCTATTCCGATCAATCTGTCGTGTTGCGATCCCGACGCTTTTTTTTCGATTTTGTTGTTGTTGTTTTTGTTGCTGTTGATCGACGCAATTACGTCCATCGATGTGTAATCGCGTGCGCGTGAAAGTGTCGTGAGTCAAAAACAAAAATAAATACAAAAAAGAATTGAAAGAAAAATATCGTACGGTCCCACGCACGGAACGAAGTAGCGACGACGAAAGTCACAAATCCTCCCATCGATCGCAAAATATGGTTCACGTATGGCAACATCCACGTTTAAATCGCAGCACGAGGAATGCCCCTTTGATCTCGCACGTCAATTATACCGTACCAACACCGCTGTGTTTACAAACAACACACAAGAGCTAAGATCACAGACACTAGCTGTATATGGTACAGGTGCAATAGGCTTCGTACAGCTATAGCGCGGGAGAAAGTGTCTTCCATTCGAAACGTCGATGATGCTGTACATATATACCTTGTGTGTACACATAAACGAGGGTCATAGTACTAGTTCCTCCGCGCTCGTGCATGCGCTTGTATACGTTTATATATCGAGAGCATAACTCACTCTCAAGAGAGAGAGAAGGGAAGATATAGGCGCCTCCAAGGCCGTTGTCGTCGTCTCGTATATGCGCCATCTCTCTCTCTCTCTCTATCTTACTTCGCGTTTAAGCAGTATATATACAACAGTATCGAACGACCAATTATGTACCGTTGCGTACGTATGCATAAAGTGCATAACTGCCGTATACATATATACCTGGGCTATAACTACACGTGTATTCGCTGGTGTTATTATGTGCGCGAGGGCGCGAATATGCGTGCATAAGAAGAGGAAGAAGAGGAGAAGAAGATGTAGCTAAGGCAGAAGAGGCGATCGCCTTTGCTGTATTACATCCGATGAGCCGAATAAAGAGATAAAGACAATTACAATGGGGTCGTCATCTTACATTTTTTCTTCTCTCATTTTTACTCTTTATATATAAAATAAAATACCCTCAGTTTTTTAAATGAAATTTCTTTTGGCGCGTTGTATAGAGGGTAAACGCCCTTAAAGAATTTTTACCTCTTGCGGTTCGTATTCTTATACTTCTGCTTATTGAATTTAAAAATAATTTTTGAATAGCCAACTTGATTTTTTTACTTTTACTCAATCGATCGAGATTTTTTTTTATTACTTTTCTCACAAATCGCGTATACGTAATAAATATACATTCTAGTTCTAATCCTATCCTATATCAGCAAGAAAAACTATTAGGATAGCTCTTCGGCGCGGCGCGAGATGCTGGTTTACGTAAACGCGCTCGCGAGAGTGGCTAAAACACAGATGCAGATACACATCGACCATACCCTGAAAATTCCATTCCATTGAGCCGAGCGAGCCGGAGCGAGCGATCGCCTGCCTGAAGAGAGAGAGAGAAAAGAGTGAAAGCAGCTCTCCGGCCGCTTTTGTATACCGCTCGCATGCACCAACATAACATAACAGTCCGAGGCTGACCCATCTCGCGCATGCAGAGAGCTGAAGCGAGTGCTTAAAGAGAGATGTACAGACGAATCGGTTGAAAAGAAAAGAAGAGAGAGAGAGAGAGAGAGAGAGAGAGAGAGAGAGCAGAAAAAAATTTGCTCCCCGTGCATTATAACGTGTATATTACGTAGGTACGCGCCTCGCTATACGTATACATTTACGTATGTACGTGCTGTAAGAGTCAACGTACTGTCTCGCGCGCAGAGAGTGTGGTGTGTAGCAGTGCGCAGTGCAGTGCGCATACCTCGAGAGTCGTCTTTCTCTCGCTCTCGCGTTGCATGTACGACGACGACGACGACGAGGATGATGATGATTATGATGTGCACCTGAAATAGTATAGTACGCACTTGTTTTGCAAATGCCGTTCACTGGATCGGCTACTTATACACATATGTCATATACCTATATAGCACGGAGTCGTAATATTACGTCTTCCTTCGCTTTTTTTTTCTTCGTGCGATATAAATGTGATATGCATTTCCGCGCGAGTAATCGTAAAACCGGATTCGATTTATGCGTGCGCCGTAATCCTTTTCGGGATATTGGACGCGGAAATTCATTAGTACTTGTGAGCGGTACAAAACTACCGCGGGTATATACGAGTATATGCGTTATACCATTTTTTTATTTTTTACCGCGAAGCTGAACGATATCGCGTCGACATCGAGCTTTTTTCGCGCGCTCGTTAAACATTTTCGGTATATATACAAGTACCCACTCTAAAAAGAAGCTACATGGCTCTCTCTTCCTCTCTGCATCTCTCTCTCTCTCTTGCTCTCTAAAAAAACACTTGCGGCCCCGTGTACTTGGCGAACTGTAGACCTTTATAATCTCTCTTTCTCTTCTTTCTCTGCCTTTCTTCACTCGGTATCACTCGTAGCCGCCCGGCTTTTATCAAATTCTTTCGCTCTAACTGCAGGTGCAGCGACGTGCGTATTTTGTACTATACAATATATAATACATCGGCACGAAGCACGAAGCGGGTGGCCAGAAACATATTTTATACCGCGTATCCATAAGTATTAGCGAGCTCAAAGCGAGCCGAAATCGAGTTATGCGCATCCCGACCCCGTATATACAGAGGACGTCACTTTCGCAGTGCCTCAACTTTTTCAATTTCGAAATTATATATATACTACACTGCCTCTCGGCCTATAATAATAATAATAATAATAATATAAAAGTACGTATAAAGCTTTACTGAAGAAAAAAAAATCTCATCACCGGGGATGAACGCATTGAAATTCGCCAACCAACTTTTCTCTCCTACGCTTTAAAGTTCTCTCTCTCTTTGGCTTCGTTCCTTATATAGCCCGGGCGCTTATGCTCGACAAATTGATTCGAGCTTTATATCCTCGCGCGGACGGTTTTATCGTCGTTTTTAATTCTTAAAATGACACCCACAGGCAAAATTCGTCGGTTATAATGACAAAAAGTAATTGTCTTCCCTTGATCTCCTCTCCTCTCTCTCTCTCTCTTTATGTTTCTAGCCGCGCGTGTGCTTGCGGGTTACTTTGCGCACAAGGTAGTAGTCGGTATGTACCGTGTACTCCGCGAAGCTCGGCTCGGATTAAGAGCGAGAGAGAGACGTCGTCGACATACACCCTGCAGCTGAGTATGTATACGCGATGGGGTGAGGGGGCCAGGGGATGGAGGCGGTCGCGGCTATAGGCCTCCCTCGTCTGCTGCACGCGCTCATATTCTGCTATTGACGTCTCTCGCTTACGGGGCTTTTTTTTCTTCGGCTCTTTTTTTTATACTTACTGCCATCAGCTTTCTTCCTTCTCGTTACGCGATTCGTCGTCGCTAGCTCGACAGTACATTCGTGAATATTACCAATGGACACGTTGGGAATATTACATATTGCAAAACGAGTCGGATTACAAAGAGTCGTCTCGCTAGCTCTCTTTCGATGTCTCTCTTATGTATGTATATGTCATGCGCTACTGTTACTGCTGTTACGCGATACGTTGCGCGATATATTTACGATGAGGATGATTGCATACTCGGCGCGGCGCGGACACGCGAAATAAGCGTACTCGATATACGTATATCATACACTATGCTCGCTATTACGAGAACGAAACGTTTCGAGCATTATAACGAGCTGTACACAAACAAACAAACACACAAAAATATCAATCTCGAAAAGACATTGATTATGCATTCGTGCACTACTTTTTTTTCAATTCGAAGCTCGATATATAGCACGTCTCCTCGTATATCGCCGCGAGCTTGCGATTAAAGCTGCTCGCAAGTTAAAGTGCTCGGTCGAGGCGCGCTCGGTCGCTCGCTTGCTTGGGGCAGCTAATACGATTTCTCCTCGCGTAATCGATTAATGAGCCAATCTCGACGCCTCGACTTCGGGGCTGCTGCTTGGAGCTTGGCTTGGAGCTTGCAGACGCGCTGCAGCTTCTCTCGGTATAATATCGTATGTATAGGCTCCATAAGCGCGATAACAAATTCCGAATCCTTGGATAGAGGGAGCCTCGCCTCGCGCGTGTACGTAATAATCCTAGTGCAGCTTGGCAAACTATATGAATAAATCGCGTGTATAGCCAGGGGTATCTCTTTGTTCGTACACGTAATAATAAGAATATAACAACGGCTGTATCTGCCGTTTTGCCGCATGAGCTTTTTCTCGCGTATCTCGGATGTGTATATGAAAAATTCAATTGCGTGTACACCCTGTGTATATTACTTTCCGCGACTAAAGCAACAACATCGTCATCAGCGCAGCAGAGCCCCCGTTCCAAAGCGCACCTTATGCTGCTGAGCTTCCTATGAAAATCCCTCTAACTCTGCATCCGTCGTATATTACATGTGTGCTTGCGCGAACGTACACACACACACACACACACACACACACACACGCGCGTCGTGTAATACGCAGTACCGTATCCCCCTGTACGCTTTGGCGTTTGTCGAATTCATTTGAATAATTAAAAAAGCTCCACCACCACCACCATCGCACTCGAAGAAGAAAGCAAAGAGCTAGAGAGAGAGACGGCGACATAATACACGATACACGTAGCAGCTAGTGGTGCCACGCACACAAAGCTCGAGTTACGCGAGTAACAAGCTCTGAAAAATGAATTTGCGCGATATCATGAGCGAGTGTGTGTATGTGTTGGTGGGTGCGAGTGTGTTGGTGCACGGTGCAATGCACATCAGCGAGCCAACCCCCCCTCGTTTCTGCCTTCTTTCGTCTCTCTCTCTTTTTTTTTTTCGTTCGTTCCTCTCTTTATACCGTGTACATGTACGTGCAATCAAACCGTCGACGTTCGACGTTTTGCTCGCTAATGTGTGGCAGCAGCAGCAGTAGCAGCGAGAGAGGAGCCATGCACTGCACATGCACACACACACACACATAACCCACGCTATATATTCGTTTTCCGTATAAGAGAGAGGGTTGAAAGCCATAGAGCTCGTCGCTGCTGCTGCTTCTGCGGCTGCTGCTGCACCGGTGGTGCGCCTCGGATCTCGAGCGGCCGCTGTACCGTCGCTATATGTGCAGAGAGTGCATGTACGCGCCTGCGCGGCAATATTGAATCTCCCCCAGGGCGCCCCGCAGCTTCGGTGTGGTCGTTTCTCTCTCGAGCTGCTGCTGCTGCTGCCGCTGCTGCTGTGTGTACCGCTCGTCGTTCTGCCGCTGCTGTTTCACCATGCAGCATCAGCAATCAAGCAATGCACTCAGGGCTCTCGTGCTGGCGCAGGACGAGGGAATTTTCGTGCCCTTGCGTGGGTTACCTCGAGCACACTCGCGCGCACACACACATACGAGTCGCACTTGATAACGTAAATCGTGAATTTATTACTACTCGTGTGCTTCTATTTGCCGAAGAGATTTAATTTCATCCTCGTTGTAACGCGTAATAATATTATGCGCAGTTTACGCGTGCGGATTGTTTGCGTTAAAAATTTTACGCCGACTCGATCGCGAGTTCGCTTATTTTATCGGAGTGTTTATTATTACATACGTGTGTACGGTAATTAAATAGTCAGAAATAGCCGAAGCTGCGCATTGATCGATCAGCTCTCTCTTTCCTCTCCCTCCCTCTCTCGCGAACCGCTACAATCGGCTCCGAGCTTTATAAGCGGAGATGCTAAAAATATCCTTAAACCCCTCCGTTTAGCTATATAGCCACAGGTATAAAGTCGAAGCTGCAATTTGGATTACACACACACACACACGTGCTGCAAATTTCAAAACAATACCCAGGTTTGCAGCTTGTAACCAAACGATTATACAGACTGCAGCAGCAGCAGCTCGTAAATTATTTTCCCAAAACGGATCGGTTGATTAAACTTTATTTAACCGAAGAGCTACTACGTTATACTGGATTTATATAGCAGGTGCGCGGAGCAGAGTAGTCTCCCGGCTCAACGTATAAAGTACCGTATTCCACGCGTATTCGTCAGCCGTCATCGTGTGAGAATACATACAGCTATACGCACCATGTACAAACTCGGCGTGAAAATAGACCGATGCTGCTGCGCTAACTTCTGCCGGTTCTGCTGCTGCTGCTGCTGCTGCTGCTACTAGCTGGGGGTTCGCGAGCGAAACTTTTGCGCGAAACTTTCGACGTGCACTGCGCGTCGGTCTGCCTGCCTGTGCCTGCTGCACTATATATACGCGCGAGGGTATGTTTGTACGATTGTGTGTGCATAAACGAGTTATAGGTGTATACGTATATACGGTACAGAGTAGTTTGGTGCGTGCAGGACTTTTAACTAAAGAAAACAGAATATATCGTATATTATATATATTATTGTATATAAAACGAAATTGTCGCGCGCGAGCGTAAGAGAGAGAGTGAGCTACCTTTTCACTTAATAAAATGTCATCCACCCCTTGCCCCGCTCTCCCTCTCTCTCTTTCTGTTGCTGCTATCGCTGCCTCGGGCGCTCGCCAAGCCAACTCAAAACTTGGCCATATAAATGCAGCGAAATAATTCACGCCCGCTTTAATTTAATTTCTCTGGACCATCGCCCCCCGCAATAGTAGCTAGCTATAGCTATATAAAAGCACCGAATCAAGTGCCCGCGTATATTTATATATATATAAAAATCTGCGCGTGTACAGAGAGAGCAGCAATTCGTACACAGCACTCGACAGCAGCAGCAGTAGCAGCAGCAGCAGCAGCAGCAGCAGCAGTGCAAGCTCACAGGAAGAGGCGGGATTATGTAAATGGCGTAAAGTCATTCTCGCGCGGCCTGAGTCGTCGAGGAGGGTGTCGAGCCGTAGTTTTATTGATTTATCGTTTTCGTCAGCTCTCTTCTCTCTCTCCCTCTCGCGTGTGCCTCTCTTTACTCTCTCTCTCTCTCTCTCTCTCTCTGCATAGTCCCGCCATCGTGCCTATATAGTTATGTTGCCAATCTCTGCATGTATCGGTTTATACATATACAGCTCCGTGCCCGAGAGCTGTACGCTCACGGAAAATGAAAAAGCAAAGGCGAAGGAGGAAGAATGAGAGAGAAGAGCAATTCGTTTTGCAACGTATTGGACGCCAGGCAGCCCTTTCCGATCGCCGCCCGACTCATCTCTTTTCTCTCTCTCTCTCCTCGATATATGGCTGAAAAATTGATTGCTCGCGCCGAGTCTGGCCGATATGATACAGTTATACACATACAAACACACACGTACACACACTGCACAAGGGCTAGAGCTTAGTTCTTTCATGTACGGGAGCTGTGAACTTCGTTTTCTCTTTTGCCGCCGCCGCTTCTTCTTTTACTCTTTTTTTTTTCTGTTGTTGTTGCAAAAAGCTCGCGCGCACAGCCTTCGAGAAGAGTGTAAAGTTCAAGGCTGTTCGCGAGCGCGCTACTTTGCCGTGTGTCTGCTGTTCGTGTTGTATGTATTACAAACGAGACTCGAAACTTTGACGCGTATGTACGCGCGCCGTATTAAAATATTTAGAGGTGCAATTTTTTCCACGGTGAAACTCTCGGGATGAAACAAAATATACTATATACATAAATCGAGTACCGTCCCGTGTGTATAAATTTTATCTCGGGCACTCGTCGGAATTGTTTTTGCCTTGGCGGCGCGACGCGCAATAGAGAGACAAAACGTTCGCGTCGCTATTTTTGCCTACTTTTTCCAGCGTTCGGAGTAGACGCGCGATGCATCAACAAGTCGCTCGGAAGCGCGCGGCGCCTATTTATATACACACAGACGAGTCTAGCAGCAGCAGTCCTTATCGCTCGCTCGTCATCGTTCACAAAACTGCTGAAAAGACACATACACACGTACACACGTACAGAGTTACGCGCGTCAGTCGCGAGTACGCGCGACTTTTCCAAGATTGTCATCGATTGTGCTGCACTTTTAGGAAAATAGTACGAGCTTGCGACGAATGACCTGATTAATGCGAATCGGCCGATTTTTAAGCCGCGCGCGAGCTTTGCACGCAGGCGGACACGAAGCGAGCTCAAAAAATAGTGCGAGGTCACGCGAACGGTATATACCGTAAAAGCTCCGCCGTTGAAAATGTTCTCTTCTCCTATTATAACGTCTAACGCGATTGATCGGCGCGGTGGCACATCATCGTGGCTTTATATGCGGTATACAGCGTCAGCGGGGGAAAAAGCTGGCGAGGAAAAGATTAGACCGCTAATGAAAGGCTATTTTCCTGCCCGTCGGATTTTCCACCCAGTTTCGCGTTATTCGGTTGGCAGGTATAGAGAGAAAGAGAAAAAGAAAAAAAGAGTCAGCTAGACACAATACGCGCTTTTTTTTTATTTTCTTCTCCTATGTGCCCGTGCATGTACTGTGTGTGCACGTACGTATATAGAAAGAGAGCCTAAAGAGAGAGAGTCTAATGCTGCTGGGCTTGTGCTTTTAATCACGGAGCTGCGCTGCTGCTGCTGTTTTTACCCCGTTGCCACCGCCGCTGCTAGTGGCTCTCTGGGATATTACGTGAAACGTTGCCAATTTTTCTCTTTCTCGAAAAACAGCACGTATACACCCACACACACGTACGCGCACTGCCACTGAAATTATTTCGCCGCTCGATTTCAGCTGCGCGGAAGGCGGAGAGCGATTCGGGTGGGGGAGGGTCCGGGAAATTAACGGTTCATAATGACTCTTTCTCGCTCGAGCCTCGAGATCTCTCTCTCTATGCTTAGCGTATGCACACGCGCAATTGGCACGATATGATTTTCCAGGTCGTTTGATCGCACCTTCGGAGGCCTTCGACGTGTGTGCACGGCCCGCCCGCGCGCGTGTGTGGGCGCGATCGATATAAATTCGAGAGAGAGAGAGAGAGAGAGAGAGAGAGAGAGAGAGAGAGAGAGAGAGAGAGAGATGAACGAGAGAAGGAAAGAATCTTCTCTCTCTTTAATCGCTCGTTCAATACACACGTAGCGATCGAGCTCTCTTTTACACGCGTTTTCGCCACGCATATTACATTCTCTTCTCCTCTTCTTTTTCTTTTTTTTTTTGCTGCGGCTCTCTACTCGCTCTTTAGCACCCCGAGAAGCGGTGAACCATGTACTTATGTGTAATACTCGAGCTCGTGCGCGTGTGCATTATACGCGATGAGATACCGCATCGAACGCACTTTTCAAGCCCCTGTGTGCTTGGGAGTTTTTCCACACAAAAATCTCCTTCCTCTCTCTCTCTGCCGCATAGGTATGGGGGTGGCGACGAGCTTTCCCAAAAGAACTGCTGCTGCCGAGCAACCCGAGAGAGAGAGAGAAAGAGCGAGCCGGGTCTCGTCACGTATTTCCTCTTCTCGAGCCCGCATCATGCGCGATGATGATCCGACGAAAAAAGTAAAAGAGAGAGAAGAAGAAAAAAAGGAGAAGACGAGGCAGTCCACTGCCGTCGTCAGCTTCCTCCCTCTCTCTCTCTTATACGTGTACGTTCACGTGCGTGTGTGTCTTTGCCCTTTTTTTGTCGATAACGAACCTCGAGACGCGTATGGTAGGAAAAAAAACACCTTTGAAAAGACTTCCTCGGGCTAGACGCCTATGTACTCTATCTCTCGTGTGTAAGTAAATATATTATTGTTATAACGCGCGTATCGTGTGCAGCGTTAAGAAAAAAGAAAACCCAGGCGCATCACGCGGTATAGAGCAGAAAAAAGAGCGTCGATCATGTGTGCGTGCGTGACTCGACCGCAAGTGTTCAGGAAGCCCTTTCGGTAAAAAAAAAAACCAGAGAAGAAGTAAAAAAACAAAACAAGTAAAAGAAACGGTGAAACCACTAATGAACCTTCTCGTCTCGTAGATGTGTAGCATCAGCAGCAGTAGCAGCAGCAGCAGCAGAGAAAAGACCCGAGTGAATGGATGTACTTCCTATATATAATATATAACGTAGGTATGACTTCCTACGGGGAAATTGAATAAACAAACTCTCGAGTCGACGTCGACGACGAGCGTGACGCGTGCAGTGCTGCACAACTCGCGCACATATGAGGGTATTATCGGATAGTCACGTGGAAAATGAACACTTTTGCAAAAATGTACCCTTACGTATCCCTGCAGTGAGTTTCTTGATTTGTTTTAGATTATACAGCCTGCGGGAATCATACGCACACACATACTCAAGTACGTATAATGATTTTTCCAATTTGGAAAAAATATACGAGTGACAGTCCCGCGCTTGAGATACGTCTCTGCGGCACATAGATCGACGCGTCATTATTATCCGTCGTTATCCTCAATCAGTCCTACTACTAGCTCACCGGTATAGAATTGCTATATGGCATTACGACGAGGTTATACTGCATATATAGGAATGTATATTTCCAGAATCGATCTACTTGTCTCTCGGCGCGTATCCATTTCTTCCTTCACGGGCTTCTACATACGGTTCCATCGGTATAATATATGTGACTGCATCGTATCCGCGTATACGTCTCTTTCGCACCCGATCGCTGGCGTGCGCATAAATACCATCCTCCCGGTCGCATTTCCCACGCGGAAAATATATTTGTATACACGCGGAGACGTATGCGAGTGTGTCTGCGTGCGTCGATGCATATACGCATCATTCGTCGACACGCACCATTTGAATAAAAATTCGAGAGAGAGAAAAAAGCTCGGAGCAGCTAGGAAGTTTCAGTGAGAGAATCATTGCGTAATTTGCGCCAGCACACGTACGTACACACACAAACACACACAGCAGGAGGTGCCACGGGGATGAGAAATTTCGAAGCACCGGCGTGGCATCGCGTGTATTTATCGCGCGCGGATTTTCCCTTGCCGAATTGTTCGTTAACTCGAAATATACATACATAAAATACGTATCAATGGTATGTATATAATAGAGAGCTCTGCATCGAGGTTGCGAAAGTTTCTACCAATTGTTGCTCTTCTGCTGCTGCTGCTGTTGCTGCTGCTGCTCGAAATTTCCGCGCGCGCAGGACAAAAGTAAATACGTACTCCGCAGCAAACAAACGAAACGAGCGATCGATTATACGCTGTTCTCGCGTAGCAGGTATCTCTCTCTATACAGGATTCAACTTTCATATCCTGCTGACGTCTCGGGGGCCATTTGAAAAGTCGGTATACACGGCGTATAGCCGCGCGCCGCTCGCCGAGCTTGCACAGTTGAAACTTGCAAATGCATACATATAAAAGCGTTTTAAACAGTTCCTCGCGTTTTAGCATTCATATTTAAGCTCCTCGTGCCGCCCACTGTCTGCTGCTGTCGAGCTTATTTTTGCGCGCCTGTAAACTCTTAATATCCAGATATATATACACGTGCGCGGCCAAAGTTATATTGTTAATTTACATCGATATCGCGTGCGACCGTGTAATTATGAAAACTTGGATAAATATTAATTGGTCTTTCTCTCTTTCTCGTTCGCTCGAGTTCTTCCGCGGCTCTTCATACAGAACTAGATATACTCGAAGCCGACGGTAAATTTAAGCCTGTTATATACTTCGTAAATTGATAAATTAAAAATGGATTATTTATAATTGCGAGCCGCCGAACAAAGGGAACAACTCGTGAGCTTGTTTTCCGTATGAGTATGTTGCTAGGGATGTATAAAAAGTATTTGTATTTCTTGAAAACCATGCTTTGACTTATACAATTGTTTTGACTTTGACACTTACAGATTTACAGACAAAATTACTCGCCATCTAGTGGCGGAAGGTTGAAATTATGTTATTATACAATCCAATCGATTCTGTGTCGAGTAGAACTAATATTAGTTATTTACACATCAAGGGCTAGTAGCGGTGTGGATACAGTCGAGGTGTGTTTGCAGCGCTGGGGCGCTGTAGGGCGAAAAACACGTAAATAACTAATACAATCGTGCTTTGACTTATTCATTTACATTTACTTTGCCGCTTGCAGATTTACAAGTAACGGTACTCGCCATCTAGTGACAGTGGCTTGAAGTGTTAATATCTCGACTTGGCGACGACGAAATGAAAACGATGAAAAAATTCAAATTTAAAATCGAGTAATAGCAGAGATTCAAGTTGAATCTAGCGCAATACATGTGTTCAAGTACGATAAATGCATAAATGCTCGACTGTGTATCCAATCAAACGATAGAATTAATCAATTAAAAAAATTTTAATTCCATTGATTCAGCGGCGTTGAAAGTAAAAAGCGATCGATGGCTCTGCGTAAGTACAGCTCTCGCGCACTCACGCACTTGCACACGCGCAGGCGACTTTTTAGAGACGCATTATTGAGTCAACAACACAGCCGCACAAAGGTGGGTGTTTTTTTTTTTTTGTAGGGCAAGTCTCCACGTATATATCTTCTCCCTTTCTTTTTTTTCTCCCCGTCGCGCGCTCGAATCAGATTATCCGTAGATTAAGTTTTGGCTTAGGGAAGATTACCCATTGGCACAACTTTGTTCGTTGGTCGCCACCGCCGCGGCTTGCCTGTATTATATGTATATATATTGTACTCACACACATCTCACACGATTGCGTATCGCTGATTTGTTCTCTTACTTTTTCTCTCTCTCTTTCTCTTCGCTTCGGCTTTGTTTGCTCGCGCTCGCGCATGACACACGGCGCGCAAGCTCTCCTTCTCTCTGCCCTCTGCGATTTATAATTTACGTATTATTAAATCGTGCGCCACGCGCGCGCACACGAAGCACACAATAATATAAACAACGGCGCAACAATGGTCGGGCCTCGCCGTTTCATACGTGTGCTTCGCTGCGCTGCGTAATAGATCACGAATTCGCGAGCTGTACGTGCCACACCTCGAGACCCATTGTATTTCTCATCTTCGACGCTTCTTCCTCTCTCTCTCTTATAAAGTTACGTTCATGCATCGGTTGAGTTTTTTTTTTATTTTCGGCTTCGCGCGCACACACACGCTTCTTTATTACATTATATAAAGCCGCGCGCGTCTTTACAAAGCTCGCGCTTGGCTGCACCTCGAGTCCTCTCGAGTCCAAATCGTCGTAGTCGTGCGTCGCGAACAAACTATCGGTATACACGCGGTCTTTTCTAGGTCACTTCTGCCAGCTCTCTCTCTATCTTATTCTGTCTTTGTCTTTCAAGCTCTGTTGATCCTGAAACTTACGGGCAAACTCTATACTACTACCGGTCCGTTGTTATTCTCCGCGAGTGATCAATTAGCAAGAAATACACTCGAAGACCGAATATTTATACAGCCCGTATACGCGTTTAACGTCCCAATGCTCGGGTATTGTGTTGAAAAAATTGCACTAATTTTTACAGAGACAAGCAAAAATAATTTGTGTACATATCTATTTTCTGGTTTGAATGTATCTCCCAACGCGCACCGTGGATACTCGTACATATACAGTGTATTTGTCTATCCTGGCAGCTTCCTCTCTGACTTCGTTAAGCTTATTTATAACGGGCGCAGCAGCCATGCAGCTCGCTCGGCTACACACGTGTATAGAGTGACAAAACCGTATACGTACACAACTTAAACACACACTTTTACACTTGTGCATACACGTCTAACTGTATCGCACGCGAGAAGAATCGCAAAAATATTTTTTCGCTGCAAATAGTTTTGTATATCTCGTACGTACACACACATACGGACTAGCGCGTGGCCGAGCTCGGCGCAGTAGTGCACTTTTTTTCGTCGGAGATAATCAAGTTTTCCTATTGGACATTAGCTTTTATCTGCGAGCGAGTCGCATACACATGGACACACAATATGTATTCCAAATCGATGCGCGAGCGCGCTCGGCCACTTTTATCGGATTAAACCTCGGGATATATTTTATTTTATTTTTTTTTTTTTTTTTGCACGAAAAAAAAAGTCACGTAGTCTCGAGCCAATTTGTCGTGGGGCGTATACACTGTGGTAGCTGGTGTATAGAAAAGCCACACACGGCTGTGTGTACGTTTACGAATGCGCTTTATATATTCGTATATGTACGTACTGTAAGTAGCTTCGCGAATTCTTTCCTCGCTTTTTTTCCATTGCCCTATTCTTTTTCGTGAACAGCCACACAAGTTTCAGCTCGCGCGAGTTTACAAGATAAAAAACTACCCGTTGAATTGCAGTAGCAAAAAAAAAAAAGACAAATACCGCGTCTCCGCATTATGTGCTGGGGTAGCCCTGCGGAGTCTTTCTGAATACCATCGAACTATATCGCATACATAGGCCAATAAGTCGCCGCGTGTATCATGGGCGTACGTAGAAAAGTGTCTATATGTGCTGCTACTGCTGCTGCTGCTACTGTGCGTGTACGAGGAACAAGAGCGGAAACACTTGTAGGGATTTCTCATCGCACCTCGTGAACTTGTTGTCGTTGCTGTTGTTGTTTCTCTTGTCTCAGTCTCGCTGCTGTGTCGTTTGCGTTGTTACTCATTATTTCGTTACTTGTGTATACACATGACGGTAACTTTAAGCCGCGCGCGAGGTGTGTGTGTGTGTGCAGTATGCGGAGTCTGAAGAGAGAACCGATTTAAAGAGCCGTGCATAAGGGGCAATATCGATTCCTCGGCGTATTAGTACTACAGTCCGCGTGAAACATGTAAATTTCATTCCAGATCAGAGAGACACACAAGTAAGCGCGTACGTACCGTACTGCTGTAATACGTAAATATATAGGCAGCTTTTCTAGCTTGAAAATCCGTGGATATCGACAATCGGCGATTAACGTGCGGTGTATAGCAGTCTATCAGTACAATATCTATTCTTCATCGTGCATTATAATTATATTGGCTATGTATAATGCAGTATATATCGAAAAGAGTATAGGCTTTAAATCTGCACATTGCACAAGGATCCAAGGCATCCACGTGCAGGACTTGAGGGGCCTGACGCTTTTATATATACGCGCACAGCGCAGTACGCGTATACATAATGATACACATAATGAACATCTTTGCATAATCGTTACTTAAGTTTGACCTCTCTCTCTCTCTCTCTCTCTCTCTCAAGCCGTCGCGTAAATAGCGCGATTCTAGCGCGCTTAAAGCACGTATAATGCGCACGGCGCACTGCGGATAATACACACACACACACTTGCACACATGCAGACGTGCGAGCTAGCGCAAGGAGGACTATATACATGCAGAGCGTTGCAGCAACCGCTTTGAGAAAGTCCCGAAGTATGTGAAAAACTCGCTGCTGCTCCTGCTGCACTCGCACTTGGCTCATGAGAAAAATACCTTAAATATGCACACACACACTGCACCGTGATATTCCAAATTCTATTGTCTTTGCCATTGCGCGCGAATACTTACGTAATCTTCAATTTATGTATCTCTAAAATATACCACTCGCAAGCGTGTGTATATACGGTGGCGCTGCACTAATTTCCGATGTCCCGCATGTGACGCGAAGCTGTCGCCTCGAGCTATATGCCACTGTACCACTACTATAATAGATAACTCGCGCGCACAGGACATCCGTGTGTGAGAAAATAATTATGCTATCCTATAGTGCCTCGTTTATACCTCGCTGCAGAGAGAGAGAGAGAGATAGAGAGAGAGAAAGAGAGAGATAGGAGAGAAAGTTATATATATTTTATAAGGAGGCCGCGTGACAGTGTGTCGCCGCATTTTTTAGACCAATGGAAAACTAGAAACTCATCGTGTTTTCTCGCCTTTTGGCTACTCTCTATTGTGCTTCGAGGCACATTATACGCGGCTGTATAATGTACAGTGTCTCGTTGCGCACACTTATGGGAGTCGCACATAGAGCATCATATAGTATCCAAACGGCGCGCGTTGACCGACCTTCTCTCATCGGTGGCTCTTCACGCCGCGCGGTTTATATATCGTCGTACATGTACATATAGAAATTAACGAGTGCGCTGCATCGCACGTATATATGTGTAGCAGCGGGCCGTGCCACCACCACCGTACAGGTATTACGACGTCCTCGAGACAGCGTAATCTCTCGCGGCTGCCGTACATCGGGATCCGCCTACTGCGGCATATTATAATGCGCTTTTTTTCCACTAACCGTAATTAAATTTCATCAAATTTTAGTCTCAATTACTACTTCGCGTAGTAATTACGATAAGTGCCGCGCAGCCGCACTGTTACGAATAAAATATAATCGCGCTATCGGGCGCGCATCTCAATGACAAATTTTGCCTCGCACTTGTATCGATTAAGATCTCTCTCTCTCTCTCTCGAGTCTACGAAGATATTACGCGCGTATACACCTGCGAAGGTACGGTGCAGGCCACCCCCCCGAACAAGCGAGCAAGCGAGCGAGATAGGAAAATTGAAAAGCTCTTTATAGATGCAACGATCTTATTATTACACCGCAGAGCTTTAGTATATATATAGGGGCGCGCTGCTGCTGGGCAGGCAAAGTACCTCGGTGGAGATGCTCGAATGATTGTCTCGGCTCTCATGCTACCCGAGAGCGGCTCCCCCCCGTTTTTTCTTTTCATCATCGCGTGTTCAAGAGCCACTTACTATGTATAATAATGGTACGCATTCCACGGAGGAATCGCTGTAATGGAATTATAAAAAAAAGAAGAAGAAAAAGTCGTGTGTACTCTCTGCCACTGTATACGTAAGGCTATTACAGGTGAAACTTGATGTGAATATGTGTGTGTGTGTGCGTGTACAGAGACTATTACATATGTACAAAACTCGGGCACGTACATACAGTATTTTTTTTACGTACGCTCTTTATAAGGCCATCTTCTCTCGAGCCTCTCTCGAAGCTGTTACTCAATCGCCGCCCGATATCATATATAATGTAGGTAAATTGTACGCAACATACTGCCCACTGCAATATACACGTGCACGCGCAGAGATCGCTCCGACCTTCGGAGTATAAGATCGTTAATTTGGGTCGATTATATCGGTCAGATGATCCTGAAGAGAGAAAGAGATTCATGATATAGCGTCGCGCTGCATGTGTGTATGCAATTGCACCGGTGAAATCGAAAACAGCCGCTGTTGTTTTTCCTTCATTTTTTTTTTCTCTTGCGAGTTATCGGTTATTTTAACGCGTTGCGCTGTTAAGTACAAGCGAGCGAGAGAGAAAGAGAGACAGAGAGTATAAAAAAATTGAATTATAAAAAGAGTTTTTCCAACGACAAACGCACGCCTCGAGAGGTTCAACGCACTCGCGTACAACAAGCATGTGCTTATGTACTGTGTACATACGTATACTTACCCGCATGTGCTATTGCATTATCGAGTAGTGACTGAAAAAAAATCTCAGCTCACCGCTGCTGTTGATGCTGCTTCTGTTGTGTGTGCAGTATATATATGCTGCACATAATAGAACATCTAGGCATGTAACCTAATTAGCCAGCCGACCTCGGTGCAGTACAAACACACACACACACACGCACATACACAGGCACTGCAGCAGTGCGTCTGTGCGCGGCAGCTGCGAAACACATCCGATATCGCAAATTTAATTATTTCCTCATTTTTCGTTACTAAATATTATATATTTCTTTTCCGCGCAGGCTCGTTAAAAAAGAAAAAAAAGTGAGTCGTAAGGAGCTTATTGAAAGAAAGGTCGAAAGCTTTTCTATCGTCTTGCGCGCAGTTATATTTTGATATTATGCGTTTTTGTACAATGATTCGTTGAGGCGATTGTGACATGTTTGCACATTTTTTGAGTCGGTATGCCGTGTATAACAAGCAGAGGAATCAATAATGTTATCTCATAAACGGCATGCAATTCAAGTCTGCTGTTAGTAGAAAAATAATTTTCTAGATTTTTCGGAATTACGATTGTTTCTTGGTCTTTTTTTTAGGCATTCGAAAAAATGAAAATTTACCCACTTCAGTGAATTTGTATTGAATCCCGAAAAAATTTCAATATTTTTTCAATAATGAACTAAAGATACTTTTTGTTTATTTTTTTACCTCGCGGTAAACAATTACAAGTACTTGTAATAAGTCAATTTAACATGTGCAGTATACGAGCGCACGGTTCGTAAAACCACTTGGCAAATCAGCTGTTCGGTAAAGAGACCGCTTCGTGACAATCGGTAATCGCCCTACTGGAGGGATACGCGACTACGTATTCGAGTCGAGTATTCGAATTTTCGGGTACTCAGTTTTTTTGACGACTAGTCGGCTATTTTCAAGTTTTGAAGCTTCGTTTTATAAGGCTTATATATATCATATTTACCGCCATAATCACCAAATCTGAAAGCTTAGAAAACTCGTACATCTCTGAATTTTTTACGCATTTTCGGTACGGGTTGTGACCGGTCAACCGAAGCTTGAAGCCAGAGTCATTTAATCTGGTAGAGAGTATAGAAAGTATAAGTTCAGTGAAAAAGGGGCGGGACTAGCCGAGTGCCACTCTCTTTATTGTTGAGCTACATTTCTCACAGTAGCGCACCGTACTCCACTGGACTTGCTTACAAGAGACAAGACCAAGAGAACTCCATTAGAGTTGTACTAACTTTCTAATCGTTACCGAGTTCGACCATGTATTTTTTACTCTCTGCGTGGATTTTAGTGTACGTATAGTGTAGGCCGCGAAGGTTTTGGAATCCAGCAAGTGATTTTGAAAAAAAGTGACAAAAAAATATCTTTGATTATAAACGATGGAATGGATACGATGGGTGTTGGATATGTTCTGCGGATTAAAACAATTGAAGGTTATACTTGAAAAGGACAATTGGAAGACTGAAGAAGAGGAACAAATATTTTTTGATTTCCTTTACATTGTAATCAAAAATTGGAAGGGATCATTTCCTCATCACCGAGACCTTTTTAAGCCCGAAAAAGTTGAGCGTCTTCTGACAGAGTGTGTGAAATATGATGAACCAGAAACTCTCATCGAATTTGTAATCAAGACCCGCTACAGAGACGAGCCAGTCTTCGATAAACATGGCAAGCAACTGTTGCGTCGCACCACAGCACTGCATCACGCGGCTAGACGCAAAATCCCTAACAACTTAATCAATGAATTGTTTATAATTTACGACAAATTCGACGTAAATTACACCGACGAATCAGGTCTGACGCACTTTCATGTGGCCTGCATGACTGGCTCTGATTACGCAGTCGAGAAATTCCTCGAATTCGGGCTCGATCCCAATTTCTGTTCGACAGAAATACGTAAGTCGCCATTACAGATAGCTCTGTCTAAAAACCACAAGAATATTGTCCGATTGTTGATGAAAGGAGGCGCGGATCCTAATTCAGCCGATGCAGATGGATCGACTCATCTGCATATTATCTGCAAAGAACCAAAGAGTTATGATTTAGCCACAATGTTATTTGAAATTTGCGACGAAGTCAATAAAACAGTGCTGGTCAACCCACAGGACACATTTGGTAACACACCATTGCTCTTGGCATTGCAATTCATGGGCCATGGCAACCCGACGACGATAGTCGAAGTGCTGTTGAGAAGAGGTGCCTACCTGAATCTGGCCAACAATGATGGATTGATGCCTTTGCACATCATGTGCGATACAATCGGCTACGACAGCATAATGAGCGGGCTTGACGTCGAAATATATCAGCCCGTGCAAGTCGATGCTCGCGACCAATTTGGTAACACACCGCTACAAGTGGCTCTGACTCGTCGTCATAGAAACTTGGCCGAATTACTGCTGAGAAATGGCGCCGATCCCAATTTGACCAACGCCGAAGGATTGACTCCTCTGCAGATTATTTGCAAGGGTGACCACGACGACGACTTGGCGGAGATGTTCTTCAAGGTCAACAGCGACACGAAGCAGACGGTGAACATCGATGTCCAGGACGAGTTGGGTAACGCGCCATTACATTTGGCTCTGCAACAAGGCAATAAGAAGAAGGTGGTTGAATCGCTTCTGGAAAACGGCGCGAATCCACATTTAGCCAATGCAGAAGGGTTGACTCCACTGCACGTTATTTGCATTAAAAATTACGACGAAGGCTGCATAATAAAGTTTTTCGAGATCACCAAAAAAATGAATCAGCTGGTGCACGTCGATGCCCGAGACAGGATGGGTCGGACTCCGCTTCGGTTAGCTGTGGCGAATCTCTGGCCGAAGGCTATCAATTTACTCTTGAATCGTGGTGCTGATCTGTCTAACTTTGTTTTTCCCACCGGGAGTGAATTCGACGAGCAATTCGAGTCGTATAAATTACATAAATCACGTCAAATGGAACATGGTTTCGGATTAAAACTGGAAATAACTTTCAACATTCTTTGCGTCAGCCGGAACCTAGAGAATAAAGGATACAAACTGACCCGAAGTGATGCCCTGACAATCATGGCTTTTTCCACTAAGCACGGATTGTCCGCCATTCCGTCGAATTTTGATGATAGTTTGTTGAAGGACCGAAGGTTCGTGATGAAAGCGAAGACATTAAATATAAAGCAGAATCTGTCGCTGTACGATCTCATCCAGTTAAGACCCGATGAAGCGGCGAAACTCAAATTCACATTTTTTGACTTGCTAAACACTCGCCACTCATTGAAGTCTCTATTCAAAAATGTTTGCGAGCTGATTGATGCAAAGATAGGCCCGATATTGCTACGACGATTTTTCTTGGATTGGGCTCTCGAGCCTTTCATGGAGCTGATACACCAGCGGCTGCCGATTCTCTGCTGTGATATGATCCTCGATGGGTTAATGAATGCAGATTTATATAATATTTGCTTGGCGGCTGCAGACCAAAGCTCGTAATTTTTATAAATATATTAAAAGTATTTTTTCATGTCTGATGTTAATGTTGCACATGTTCTATGTTAATAAATACATTTTTTAAAATAAGTTTCGCCTTTTCTATTGATAAAAATAGCCAAAACTAACCTTTTCGATTCTGCGGTCTTGCACACTGATATAAACATCGTCTGGACTCGTTCCGGGATCGATATAATCTAATGCAAACTACAACGATATAATCGAATAATCATACAATGTAAACTTTTGATTTACGCACGTCTTTGAACCGATCGATAACGAATTTTGTCATTTTTCTGTTTCAGGTGAGTTTTCGATCGATCAATCCATAAAAGATGAAAATGTTAACGCAAGTAAAATGGGTATGTAACGTCTCGAATCACGGAGAAAAGTACGTCAACGCGACGTAATTTCCTCCTCCTAAAAACGAGAATAAAAAAAAAAAAAAAAACTAACAGAGTTAGAAAGAGAACGACCTCATCTCATTCCGCATAGAAAAATAAATTATCCCACTGACGGGCCGCTGCCGTCGCCGCTCCTCTCTGGGCTTATAATTGCCCTCGTCTAAGAACATCTCCCGCGCTCGCGTGTATAAAACGTCATTTTCTCAGGGAAAATGTACTACTACTACTACTGCTGCCTAGCTCCTTTTCCTCGAGATGTTCTTTAGAAATTTCGCAGCTCAAGAAAGCTCTGCCGCCGCCGCCGCGCCTACATCTCATTATAAAGCGTACACGCCCCACGGGGAGGCAGAAAAAGGGTAGTATAATGTAGGAAAAAGGAGAAAGAAAGACAGAAGAAAAATGTTTCGCTCTTTTTTTCTGACCGAATACCTTTCTTTTAAAACAATCGTACAATTTTTCTGTAATTTCCAGTCCGTTACGTTCAATTAAAGGTCGTCGGTTCAAGAGGAAAGCTCCGCAAGGTCCTCGTCTGTTCGCCCGGGCTCGTATTGTTAATTCATCTCCTTCTCTCTGTCACACGCGAAATATTTATAAATTATTTGCATGACGCTAACGTAATTTGGAGCTATCCTCGAAAAATAATGGTATGAAGGGCCGTGTCCGTTTTATTTCCGAATACATTGCGAGCGTTACTTCCTTGGATTCACCTTCCTTCCTTCGTATATTTGTATCGGGCACCGAAATCTCAAAAAACATACACCGTCCGTGTGCGTCGTTGTGCACCCTCGCATGTACACACAAAACATACACACAGCCCAAAAAGTCATTTCCTCGTTATCGCGCGCGGCGCTTGCGGAAGTCAATGTCTCTCTCTCTCTCTCTCTTTGCCTCCCTCCTTACGTGCACCGGCTTATACGTTATATAGGCAGCACTGCTTCGAGTCGCTTTTCTGCCTGCGTGTATCGTATACCGCACTGCATGGCAACGCGTATACGTCCTTCGGATTCCTATGGGGAAGGCCGAGTGCGAAATTATAGACATTATTATGCGTGGGAACATACCGAGGTCACGGTCGGCCTACGGTGTACGACGACGACGACGACGCGGCGGCGGCGGCGGCTGGTTGCCTCTTTTTTTTTCGCTCGTATACTCTCCTCGCTCCCGCGTGAAAGTTTCCTCTATTGCTTGTGTATAGGATATAGACGGGGTATAGCAGAAGCGGCAGCAGCACCACGCCCGCGCACGCGAATGCGTATAATATAACATAATACGCATGTATATTTTTTAATTGTAATGTAAAGCTGCTGTGCTGGTGCACGGCGCGCACAGGTGGTTCGTTTTCAAGCTTCAATGCCTCGGCAGGATTTTCAGCAAATTTGATTCGCAGCGTGCGAGTAGAAGCAGAAGCAAAGAGAGAAATAGAGGGGTTGAAAATTACATCGTTTCGAGCTCGGGATCGTAAATCATCCATTGATTATATTCGGCGCGCACTCGCATTATTTTTAACGCGTTCATCGAGTCACTCTGAATAATTTCATAAATATGTATACGTGTGTGTGTGTGTGTGCACGCGTTACACACGTCGGGCAAAAGAAAAAAGTTCGTTGTACTCCACGCGTGAACGAGTGAACCTTTTCTTTTTTGCTCTCTTCGCTATCGCGCGCAGACTTTGTTACACGCGGGTTACATACATATATTTATATCATTGGCAGGCACACAAACGAATAAAAAATACGCTCGACACTTTTTCTTCCGTTTTTTGTTGTTTGCTACTACTCTCTCGAGTGCGCACAATAGGCCTTCAATAGAGAGAAAGAATGAATGTCTTTACATGCATAATTCACTTTTACCTCGGTTGATTACTATTTTATTCCGTCGTTTCTTTCTCTCTCTCGGGCTCTATATAGCTACTAAATGCGCGAAAAAAAGATGCCGGTGTATTCTTATCGAATTATACAGCTGCGCCTATTATATACGTGTGATAGAAAACGGCTTTAGGCCTCGTTTTCCATATATACCTATAGCACAACAACAACAACAACGCAGGCCGGGTAAATATAGGCCAATAAGGACTGTGCGACGTCACTTTCTCTCCGCTAGCTCGTTCGCTCTCGCGATCTCCCGAGTCGACGCAGCAGCAGCAGCAGCTGTAGCTCCATTATCGAGTCGAGGCAGCGGCAGCAGCAGGGGCTATGAACTAGATTCCGCGTGCAGTCGCCTTTGTGGAAGGGAAACAGAGAGAGAGAGAGAGAAAAAGAAAATAAAAGACGAACCAAAACGATTTTCCTCTCTTTTCCCTATTTTTTCCTTTTCTTTTTTTATACAAACGCCGGGACTTGGGCTGGAAAATGACGGAAGAAGGAATGTATAATCCAAAGGTTATATTGACTCATGAGAATTCGTATGTATATATCGCGGCGAGCTGAGAGAGAACAGGTATAGAGATAGATAGAGAGACAATGGTGGAAGACAATCAAAATCAAAGTCTCTCATCCGCGTTAATAAACACACGCGCGCGCGCACACATTCACGGACTGAGCGAGGCGAGGAATTCGAAATCAGCCAGCCGGATGATATTTAAACCCTACGAATAATTACCCCAGTTCTCCTCCTGCGACTATCTATATCGTAAGCGCGATGAGCGCACATGCACACACACACACACACACACACACACATTAAAAATATACTAAACTTACATACATTATAACTATATAATATACCTGCGCAGCTCTGCACCGGAGCGTCGAAAAGTCGTAATTTCGTACTTTAATACGCGCTGAATGCTCTCGATATTATAAGCTTCTTTTCCAAGCTCTATACCGATTTTTTATTACCTGCATCTTCCATTTCCTTATTCTTGAAATGCTTTCATTCGGAAAAATTCACGACGAATAAAATACATACGCACGCGTGGCAATAGAAGAGTAGCGTTTTATTTTCTCAACTCTTTATCGCGCGAGGCAGTACACGTCGATGATAAATTACTCGAGTACACAGGCACACGCGCCTTGCCGTTGGCTGTATTTGTAATTTTTTTGCGCTCTTTTACTCACGCGGCTCGCGCGCACGACGATGCGTTGTGTACACACACAAGTGCACGCCGTGCGCGCGTATTGTAGACATCGAGAAGAAATGAAGAAAAAGAATAAAAAAATGAAAAGAAAAAATTAAGGTTTTCAAACACTTTGAATAAGATGATACAACTTTAAGCGTTCATCACTAGATGGCCAGTGTCCCTTCATTTGTAAATCTGCAAGTGGTAAGGTCGAAATATTTATATAAGTCAAATCACTGTTGTATAAAAGTTAAGCCACTTTAACGGCAAAAGCGAGAGCTACTTGGACGATGGTAATGTGTTCGTACATGTCGAACGTGCGCCGAGCGAGTCATGCTTATATGTGAGCAATGTTTGCAGGGAAACTCCATACCATGAACGTAGAGGACATGTCGTACGAGTGCCTGAGTATTTGCTACAATTAGCTGACAAGTAGGGCATGTAATATCCATCGTAACTCTTGCTCTTGTATAAAAGTAATGGTTCATTTCTTGATTGTTGTGTCAAAGTGATTTAAAAACATTATATGGCCATAAAATATTAAAAGGAACGATACACTTTTGGTTAGTAATGGTTATGTCCTGTTCTACTGGCGCTTTTATGATCAACAATTTTTTTGGTTGTTCAAAAATCAGTCATATAATAATGACCATTTTATCCATGGAAAGGGTGAACGAGTAAAAATATATTTATAATAATAAACGCTGAGCAGCCGGCTGCACGTATAATATGTATAATATATATATCGAAGCGGTGCAGCTCTCTTATACTCGCTCGCTCGCGAGGCAGAAATGGGCAAGGACCGGAGTCACGCTAGGTTGTGCATCCGGTCTATGAAGCGGTCACGTGCGTGTGTGTGCGCGTATGTATTTATATACGTGTGCTCGCGCGTGGTCAATCGTTCTCACTTGCCCGAGCAATGCGACCGATTACTATATACTGCATCGTGTCGCAGAATTCTGAGCTGATAAGGTGAACGGAACAGTTATGGAATGATGTACGAGTTATAGAACGTACTACGTAAACAATGTTTATGCTGAAATTCGAACTTGAAAGTTAATTTATAATTACCAATTTGCGTTAGTGCAATCGAGGTAATTTGCAAGAGAGGTAAAGATGCAGATGACTCGGTGGAGATATTTCTTGAGATCGACTATGGCATCCAACAGGTCGTACTGATAGACGCCACCAAAATGGGCCATGGCGAATCTTGACTCGTTTTGAGTCGTTTCGACGAGTACTTTAAATCGTATGAAAACAAGCATGAAGAGTTTAAATTGTTACTAGCATTTGGCGCTCTGGTCATCGCTGAGACTCTCGTAAATAAAGGATACGCACAAGACCGAAGCGATACTCTGATCATCATGAAATTAATCGTTTAGCACGAATTTTTCGAGAGGCGTCCAAGTTTAATCATTTTCGAAATTATTGGTACTGTCGATAAGCAACGCTATAACGACAATATTCAACTTTTCAATTTTTTGTATATAATGGTGTTAATAACTTGGAATATTTTCCCTTGTCATTTAAATTAATGCATTTAAAAAAAAATTTAATTCACTTAATTCTAAGATTTAAATTTTTTTACGTGTTTATATTATAACTCAGTTTTACTTGACAATATACTTGGGAAAAGGTTCCATTTATAATTGGAATATTGAAAAATCGAATCATCAGCTTTACTTAAAGAATTTCAAACGAAACATGGATAATATTTTAGTTTCAAACAAAACACAGACAAAATTAAAAAATACTTTGAAATATTTTATTATTACTCTTCACAAAGTTTGAGAATATTTATGTGAAAGACTTTCCAAAATGAAATACGTACTCATGTGAGAGTAGAAGTTTTCATAGAGTTCAAAAGTCTCGACATAATTCTTGCATTAGATTGTTGGTTCAGATTATGTAGTACATATATATGAGTTTTTAGTGTACTTTTTTGTCCAAATGATTTGTGACAAATCTCACACTCAAAAGGTTTGCTCCGATTATGTACTGTACTTATGTGACGTTCGAGGTGACTTTTTTGTCCAAATGATTTGTGACAAATCTCACATTCGAAGGGTTTGCTATGATTATGTACTGTACTTATATATTTCTTAAGATCACTCTTGTATACAAATGATTTGTGACAAATCTCACATTCGAAGGGTTTGCTATGATTATGTATTGTATTTATGTGAACATAAAGGTTACTTTTTAGTCCAAATAATTTGTGACAAATGTCACACTCGAACGTTTTTTTTTTTTGTTCATGTACTGCATAAATGTGACCTTTTAATTGGTGTTGGTATCCAAATGATTTGCAACAAATACCGCATTTGAAGGGTTTATTCAGATTATGTAGTACATATATATGAGTTTTTAGTGTACTTTTTTGTCCAAATGATTTTTTACAAATTTCACATTCGAAGGGTTTGCTATGATTATGTATTATATTTATGTGAATATTAAGGTTACTTTTTAGTCCAAATAATTTGTGACAAATCTCACATTCAAAGGGTTTGCTGCGATTATGTACTACATTTATGTGAGATGTGAGATTACTTTTTTGTCCAAATGATTTGTGACAAATCTCACATTCAAAGGGTTTACTGCGATTATGTATTGCAATTATATGACGTTCGAGGTGACTTTTTTGTCCAAATGATTTGTGACAAATCTCACATTCAAAGGGTTTACTGCGATTATGTATTGCAATTATATGACGTTCGAGGTGACTTTTTTGTCCAAATGATTTGTAACAAATTTGACATTCGAAAAGTTCGATAAGATGATGTACCATATTAAAGTGAGATTTGAGGGTATCTCTGCGATTAAATGATTTGTGACATATATCACATTCGTATGGTCTAATGCTCTTAAGTGACGCAGTGGTATGCGTATTGGACCTCGTTTTTCCTTTATAAATTTTACAGCACACTTTGGACTCATAAGATAAATTGGTTTGAGTTCTTTTATCAAATATTTCTACCTCCTTGAATTCGTCAAGCTTCAGTCGGGACTTTTCTTGAAATCGACATTTATTATCATAATCAAAATCTTTTTTTATCAAAATCAGTAGACTTTTTTCTACCAAGTAACTGATCTGAGTTTGGCTTTCTACTTTTACAATAGGTAGATAACTCTGATTCTCAGATTTACAGGTGGTTGTCGATAAAGATGTTAGTTCAAGTTTAACATTTTTACACTCAAGATCTACGAATATTTTTTGATCCGCGTTTTCCTTTGTCGCCATAACCTTATTCATGGGATTGGTCTAGAATTAAAATAGAATAATAGTTTTTGATCATGTAAAATGAGAATATTATCCAAATCATTAACTCACTGATGATGTATAAAACGGGAATGCTTCAACGTTTTTGATTTCGGAAGAATCCATCGAATTGAAATCATAAACGTTACCTGCATCTGGCCAAGTATCGTTTGGCTCCTCCTTTACCCTGAAAAATAATATAAATTTGTGAAGCGATCGCTTGAAAAAATCTTATGGAATGAACAGAAAATTGTATACCTAGCTATGTCCTCTTTGCTATCCATGATCACTCGCTTAGATCATATGTAGCAATTGTGAATTTTCACGAAATATACCGAGAAAAAATTCGAGGTTATGTGCCTCGAGTAACTAACATCACTGTACCTCGATCTCACAAATTTATTAACACTTGCTTACTGCAAGAATTTAGCTCTTGGCCAACAACTGTGCGCACTACTCGTATTTTTACAGCAAAAAATATATCCCTTAACATCAAGTTTGATTAGTTATTGGAGCTGCAGGTGGACGTAAAATAACTACAGTAAGCTCGTCGCCTATAACACTAAACAGGTATTTCTAGTCGATGCTAACGAACGTACTCTGGTGCGATTCTTATGTAATTCTGGAAAATTACTTCTTTATCAGCATTGTCGACTAACACAATTCTAATCTAATTTGAGAGATCATGACACAAAGTTCATTTAACTGCCGCACCGATCGCTAGCATCGTCACGAGGCGAACAGCCAAGTCAGATTACTTCCCGATAATCGACAGTTTACGACGCCGCAGCAGGTGATTCTCGCGAAAAAACGTAAAAAATATTTTGTATCGTAAGTGACTGTGTTCGTTTTTTTGTGTGCGAGTGCGCGGAGCGATGTCTTCGTCCGACGACGAATCCGTCGAAAGTTATCACTCCGGAAGTGATGCAGCCGATATAATAATCGAACGCTGTGATTTCAATAACGCGAACGAACTTAACCAAAAAAAATTAGAAAGATTGAAGGGCTTGCGAGACAAGGTCAATTGGGGTATCGAAAAGGAGCGACACGAGTTCCTCTGGCAGCTTTCATCCTTGATCGGCGATTGGGAGGATAAACTTCCGAATCTCCGTGACATTTTTCGGGAGGAAGAGATCGACTGGCTTCTCACGGACTCCATAGATTACATAGGTGACAATAATCCCGGCGAAATATTCTTCGATTTCGTGGCTCGCAGCGGCTACAAGGACGAGCCCGACTACGACAAGCACGGCAAGCCACTGCTGTATCGCACCACGCCGGTGCATCACGCGGCTCGGCAGGGCTGCAGCTACATCGCCGGTAAGCTGTTCGAATTGTACACGAGGTTCGACGTGAATTACATCGACGAGTCGGGCTTGACACATTTTCATGTGGCCTGCAAGTACGGCTTCGACGACGTCGTGGCGAAATTCCTCGAGTTCGGACAGAACCCGAACTGCGTCTGGAAGAGAACCGGCGACTCGCCGCTGCACGTGGCTCTGCGTTACGGCCACAGGAAGACGGCCGAGCTGCTGCTGAGAAACGACGCCGATCCAAATTTAACCAACGCGGAAGGTTTCACGGCTCTGCACGTTATATGCAAATATTGTTACGATGGCCACGACTTCGCGGATATATTGTTCAAGATCAGTGAAGAGAAGAATCAGCTGGTACAGGTCAACGCCCTCGACAAGAAGCGCCGGACACCGCTTCAATGGGCCGTGGCGAGATTTTTACCGAATACCGTCGATTTACTCTTGGGACACGGTGCTGATCTGTCCAGCTTCGTTTTTCCTACCGCGAGTCACTTCGACGAGGACTTCAAAAGGTACAAGAGCATAATAAACGAATTAAAATTAAAAGTAACGTTTGGCGCTCTGTCCGTCATCGATCGCCTGGAGAAAAAAGAATATCAGCTGGACCGAAGCGACGCCCTCACGGTCATGACATTTTTTGCTGATCATGGATTGTTCCAAAAGTCAAAGAATCTCGACCCATGTTGGTACAAAGACGAGGAGTTCACGAGAGAAACGAAAAAGATAACGATCTGTCAGAATCTGTCGCTCTACGACCTGATCCACCTGCCACCCGATGAGGCGGCGAAACAGCTCACGAAATTCTACTCGGGAAAATTGTGCAATCTACCCAAGAGGCACGCAGAGGCTTGCGCTATGCATCTGTGCGAAGTGATGGCGAGAAAATTTTGCCGTCGATGGGCACTGGACTCGTTCATGGAGCTGACGCGCTACCGATTGCCGATTCTCTGCTGCGAAATGATCATCGAGCCGCTAATAAACGAAGATTTGTGGCGTATTTGCTTGGCGGCTACAAACCAAAGCTCTTACATTCAACCGATAGTTCTTTAAACTTTTGTAATCGTTATTTCAGCAAACGAAAAAATTTAATAAAAAAACCAAATGATACCAAATGACCGTAGCTCAAAAAAATTATATTCGTAAAAACTCAAACTTTGATCTACATCTTAGTGAAGTAAAAGTAATAACTTTGTTCTGTTGTTAATGCTTCAAAAGCTCTTCGATGTCTTTTTGTTTAACAATGAGTATTGCAATAAAAAAAATGGAATAAATAAAAAAATTGAACTCATTAATTAGCTTGAAACTTAATTTTTTTGTGTCTCAATTTTATATCTCTTTTGTTTACGAAAAATAATTTGGAAATTTTACATTTCACACATATCTACGAAGATAACAAATTGCATTTTTTATGTAAATGAATGAAATCAGTCAAATTTCAAAGATTTTTTCCTGGTAGAAATGCTCATTATTAATATAAGCTCAATGAACAAACAACGACCATATGAATATTTTAAAATACATTAAAATCAATCGGCTTGTTTTTGGTGAATTTTCTTACACAATTATGTTAAAAATATTCAGCGCATTTTAAACGACCTGAAAATGACGATTTTATTTTATCCAAAACTTTATATCAGTGCCCTAACAGGTTAATTTTAATAAGATAACACCGCTTTAGGGCTCTACCACTAGATGGCGAGTACTATTGTATGTAAATCTGCAAGTGGCAAAGTAAAAATAATTATATATAAGTCAAATTTATTTATGTTTTTGACATATCTTGATTTTGTAGATTTATATGTCCTTTTTTATTCCACCTGCTCTCACGTTCATTTATTTATACATATTCAGCTAAATACACGCGTCGCCCAAAATGAAAAGTGAAAAATCACAAATATAATCTACATACATACAGACTACAAAAAGTAGTTTCGCGATGCGTGTCTGCTATATAACGTGAGCTGCACCAAATATACGCGGCAATATCTCGCGGTCGATTGGCCTCTTGCGCATATTATTTCGATGTTAATTAATGTATCAACCCACTGGTCCTCGGGGACCTTTCACGTACTGTAATATGTACTTATCCCAGCTCCTCATACAATAGTCGTTTCGAGTACGGTATCTCCATTCTCGGTACAACTACATTAAATTCGTAAGTATTCAAACATTCGGAAGATTAGAAACGGTGTGAAAAAGCCGAAAAATTCCTCGAACTGTTCACGTGAATTTTCACTCTCTTTCACTTTCGTGTTATTTATAATTATACCGCGTGCAATGTGCAAGTCGGCGTCGATTGAAGTTGGCAACATCCGAGCGATTCGAGCCACTTTTTAACTTGTGCATATCGAATCGCTCGATCGCGAGAGCGTATAACGCTACACGCATCAAAAATCAGATCCCAACTCTTTCCTTCTCCTTCTCATTGTCGTCGTCTTCTCGTCTCAAATGTCGGTGTGTACAGGAAAAGTATACAACATACGCGTACATGCATACAGGCCTCATTTGCGTGGGAGTCGCGGCGCGCGTTTATTAAAATGGAATTCATCGAGGAAAAAAAAATCTCTCATCGGCCGAGCTGGAAAAAATGTAATAAAGTTAATAGAATTTGTTGCAGCTCATAGCAGACAGCGTCAGCGGGCGCAGTTTTATTTATTTTTTTTTTCACTTTTCGATTGGATCTGTACCACCGTGTGTGTGTGTGTGTGTGTGTGTGCACGAGTATCGCATCGTGTGTATCGCGTATGCAGAGCTGTGCAGTGCATCTCGCGCGATGAGACTCGATCACGCTCGCGCGCGCGAACATGTATATCCGATATATTCCGCGCGTGTACGTTAGTACTCGCTGCGCCGCGCTGAGTTCGCGAAAGATATAATATCTTGGAAATTGGGACACATATCGACGTACGTATACGTCTTCTGTATGTGCGACTAGTGCATGCATAAACACAATCAATATGCTGCACACGCGTGTACACGGACACATTTTGAGATTCGCACGTGCCCTATACAAATGAGTCGTGTAAAAGACGCGTGGAAAGAGGGGGAAAAAAATTTCTGATGACAAGTTATAATCATTTAAAATTTGAGAAAAAAGTGAGATATCTAATCAATGAAGGGTTTCAAGACGCAATTGGAGTCACTTGAAAATTAAGTACATTGTTTTTCAATTGAATAGGTTAAAATAAAAATTCAGAACGTAAAATATTTTACTCTTTGATTAAAATTATACAATTGAAAAATGAATTTTGATAAAAATAATTTATTTGCAATCAAATAATTTCAATACTTAAGTACAATTAATTGGTAAATACATCAAATATGTACAAAATTACTGCACTTGTCCGATATTTACTTACGGTGAATTTTATGGATTGCTTTTTGGTGCCAGATTTATTTACACCCTTTTGGCGAGCATTATCTTTGCGACCTTTGTTTAACTTTGGTGCTTAAGCAAATGAGGTTTTTGGCCCAATTTCTTGTCGTTCTTTTTCGTTTGTTGCGTGCATAACCACTACAACCGTTATTGACTAATTTTGCCATGATCACCTAACTTTTTCTCGCATTTATTGCGTGCCTAATCTTTGCGAACTGTGTGGACTGTACTTTGGTGAACGAGCAAGGTCACTTTTTATCCAAATTTCTTTCCACAATTTTTGCATTCGTAATCTTTGCGACCTTTATGAACCGTCTTTTGATGTCCAATCAATTTCGATTTTTCTCAAAATTTCTTCTTTACTCACATGCACGCGAAATCTTTACAACCTTCGTAAACTGTATTTTGATGTCTTTTCAAATTTCTGCTATCCCCAAACTTCCTCTCGCACTTGTCGCATGCGATTTTTATGAATTTCGTGTACTGTCCTTTGGTGTCTCAATAATTCTGATTTTTCCAAATTTCGTCGCACACTCGTCGCTTGCGCAATCTTTCCGTTTTTCGTGAATTGCCTTTAGATGAGTGAGCAAATTCCTTTTTTCTGTAAATGTCTTCTCGCACTTGTCGCATGCGTAATCTTCCCGGCCTTCGTGTACTGTCCTCTGATGGACAAGCACATGATGTTTTAGCCCGAACTTTTTCCCGCAATCGTTGCATCCATAATCTCTGCGACCTTCGTGGACTGTTTTTTGGTGATTCAACAAGACCGATTTATATCCAAATTTTTTCTCGCATTTGTCGCATTCGTAATTTTTGCGACCTTCGTGGATTATCTTTTGGTGTGTGTTCAAATTGCTTCGATCTCCGAATTTTTTTTCACACTTATCGCATGTGAAATCTTTACTACCTTCATGGGCTACTTTTTGGTGTCTTGTCAATTTCGATTTTTCTCCAAACTTCTTTTCACACGTGTCGCATGTGAAATCTTTCCGGCCTTCGTGGACTGTCTGTTGGTGCAAAATCAAACGCCCTTTTTGCCCAAATTTTTTTTCGCACTTGTCGCATGGGTAATTTTTACGACCTCCGTGTACTGTATTTATGTGGGCACGCAAATTCCATTTATATCCGAATTTCTTCTCGCATTTGTCGCATGCGTAGTCTTTGCGACCCTCATGGATTGTTATTTGATGCAAAAGCAAATAATATTCAAGTCCGAATTTCTTCTCGCATTTGTCGCATGCGTAATCTTTGCGACCCTCGTGTACTGTCTTTTGGTGAAAGCTCAAATTAGATAGATATGCATATTTTTTGTCGCACTTGTCGCATGCGTAATCTTTGTGCCCCTCGTGTACTGTTCTTTGGTGCCTCAAAAAGTCTGATTTTTTTCCAAATTTTTTCTCGCATTTGTCGCATGCGTAATCCTTGCGACCTTCGTGGACTATCTTTTGATGCAAAAGTAAATGCTCTTTACGTCCAAATTTCTTCTCACATTTGTCGCATGCGTAATCTTTGCGACCTCCGTGTACTGCCTTTTGGTGGCGGAGAAAATTATGTTTAGTATCAAATCTCTTCGCGCATAATTCACACAAGTAATTTTTGAAAACTTCATGGAATACTTTTTTGTGCTTGAGTAAAGTTGGTTTATTTTCAAATTTTCTCTCGCACTTGTTGCACGTGAAATCTTCTTCTCCTTTATGTACTAGTTTTTGGTGCGTAAATAAACTTAACTTTTTCACAAATTTCTTTTCGCACTTGTCGCTTGAAAAATCATTGCGGCATTTGTGTTCTGATATTTGGTGTCTACTCAAATGACTTCGAAACTCAAACTTTTTTCTGCACTTGTCACACGCAAAAAAATTTTGTTTATTGTGAATTGTGTTTCGGTGTGTCATCATACTTGATTCTAATGTAAATGACCTCTGGCAAATATCACAAACGTGTTTTTTTTCTTCTAAAACAACAGTGACGTGTTCACTTGAATTATTTTCAAAGACAACTTTTTCGATTTTCTTCTCAATTTTATCCATTTTGGTGCTTAAATTAAACGACAGTTCCTTCAATTTAGTGTCACATATAATTAATGAGTAAAATTTATTATCTGGTATTAAGACTTATTTCATACGGAAAGACAATATTCATACTAATTGATTTCGATTATAAACATGTTCATTGTTCAAGAAACCAATTAGCTTATATTGTTGTTTACAATCAAAACACAGAGTTATCTGTTGATGTATTTTCATTTTATAATTGAATAGCCCTACGTAGTCCATGAATCTAAATTTTCTGTACTGATAGTCTTTTATCAAAATGACTGAAATTTTTTATTTGTGTCAAGAAAAGTATCTAATTACCCCGAAATTCTACGGCCTTTTTCAAATAGAAATGAACAATTTCTATTGCAAGCTTCCAATGAAAATTTCGTAATTAAATTCTGGAATCGCTCATATGTATAAGATAACGATCACTGTCGGATTCTCCTGACCGCAATACGTATTCATTTGCACTGATCCTTTCATTATGTGATATATTATCTACACATCGACGTACCACGCGATCTATATTTTCCGAACATCGTATGCTTTTGATTTTGACGTCGTTTTAATTTTTATGTGAATTTTTATGTATGTTTAGCAGCTGTCCCTATACAGCAGATTTTTAAACTATGAGTTATTATTTTTATTATTTAATTTCGTTAATCGATTGTAGTGTAAATGCTATATAAATGACATAGAGACACGAATTGAGACCAAAAACCTACGATTATCACACTCACGCTCGCTCGCTCGTTTTCACGGACTCACTTCTCTAGCCAACGAGACTCAAGAAGTTTCACATCAATAAAAAAAAAAAAAGAAGAAGAAATAAAGGAGGCGAGCTTGAGACAGCAGCGCGAATGTAAGACGAATGCGGAGGGGTGCGGTGAGCGCATAATAACGTGGCTAATTATCCGCGTGTCTGTCTGTGTATGCGCATGTGTATGTGTGTGTCAGGCTTGTAACGGCGAAAGAATGCGCAAAGTCGCAGAGAAAACAGAGAGATACATTATATGCGTGTAACATAATGTGCAGCGAGACCGAGACAAGCGCATATAGGTTACAAAAGGTTATAATTTCGCGATCGCGATACGCGATCGATGACACTTCAATTTAGCATTCTTGTACACAGTATGCGCTCACGGTTCTCGAACCAAGAGCCATATTATATACCATTTACCGAGCCTGAATGTGGCAGTAACTCGACGCAACGATGTAAATATAGAATTTATTAAGAAAAAAAAGGAAGAATTGCAAAAATGCTAAATACCATACACGTTATGTAGGCTGGGTGGGTAGTCATTAAAAAGCGACGCATTGTTTTGCTGCATTCGCGAGAGCTGCTGCTGCTCTTGTGCACGAGTATTTTCCTCTCCGTCTCGTTTGCGTGCATTGACCGGAAGCTTTCGTCAAATATATTATAACTGTGAGAAAAAAGCGTCCCGAGACTGAAAAAAAAAATTATAGTTTTTTTCTTTATCTCTTTCTCCTGCTCTCTCGTTCTTGGTTGCAAATTATCCCGACATTGTTTCAGTTACATAATAGAGAGAGAGAGAGAGAGAGAGAAAAACGAGATAATTTCTCTCTTGTTGTGTACGGCGCGTTGGAATGTTTCGCGAGCTGGAAAATCAATTCAGGACATACCTATCCTTCTTTCGCGCGCGCGCTTACACGTCATAAAGCAGTCGACGCGCATCTTTTCATATACAGCCGCGCTTGTAACTGCTGCTGCTGTATAGTTTTTAGACTTTGCTAAAAACTGATTTTTCAAAATTTTTTTCCTCTATCTTGTTTCTCTTTTCGTTCGTTCGTGGCTCGCGGGGGATATTGATTAAAGAATAAATTTACACAGGGGACGGTGAGTAAATTAAATTTTTCAAAGTCTCGAGTTTCTTCATCGTGTCTGGGTGCAGATGGAGTTTTCTCTCTTTACGCCACCCTCGCCACAAGCTGGCAAACATCAAAAAACATCTCGCGACGCTATACACATTTATAAAATATCGTAGGCGGCAGGTTGCATTAAAAATTGAAAAATCCCATTAAGTCGCGAGAAGGGAGGAAGAGAAAGAGAGAGAGAGTAAAACTCGACCCCTCGCGCGCGCGCCTCTAGTCGAATATACATGGACTGAAAAGGAAAAATGTTTCCCTTGTGATGCAACGCGCTCCTGCTGCTGCAGCTACGTACACTATAAACACGCACATGGTTTTTTCCCCTTTTCTCTCTTTTTTTTTTAAGCGCGAGAGGATCAAAGCAGCAAAATGTGCGTACTGCACACACACACATTTACGAACGCGCGAAAAAATTACGCGCTCTCGTATCAAAGCTTATACGTGGGAAAAGGGCGCGTCAAGTGCGGTCATTATGCACATCGGCGGTGCTGCGCAAGGAAGAACGTAGGAGGAAAAAGAAATAAGTACAGCAGCAGTGCAGTATATGGGGATAAATCATTAGCATCGAAATGCGCAAAAGGGTGGCGAAAAAAAGCAGAAGGATAGAAGATATACGAGAGAAAAACACCTTTTTTCCCTGCACCTACGCATCTCGCAGATATATAATAAATATTTCAAGTTCGCACGGTGCGCGTCAAGCCGCTGCGCATTGCGCATATAAGACGGATAGAGAATTTACTATCTCTCTCTCTCCTGCTCTTCGAGCATTAAACGCAAAGCTCGCGCAGAGGCGGCGGCGGCAAGAATACAACTGGCGCAAATACGGCTACGTTACTACATACATACAGCATAATGCGCGTGGTTGGCATTGTTAATGCGATCATCGCCCGCGTACAACTGCTCCGTGCTCCGGAGTACAGTAGATATGTACGACGACGAGTGACGAGAGAAGGGCGGGTCGGTCGCGCGCGACTCACTGCAACTCCGTGTGCGCCTTTAAACTCGAACGCAGCTCGATTATATACATGTATTAAATATGCTCTCTACTGCCGCCGCTGCTACATGCATACGTACGCATAACGTGTGGATAAATCAAGTGCAGCGAGTGCCCTCTCGAGTCGTTTTCTCCTGCCGCGCGTGTAATATAACGACGAGTACGTACAAATGTTAACGACGCTGAACATTGCGCACACATAAGCACCTGTATCGGAGTCCTTCTTATATGAGGTCAACGAAGAAAAAAAAACAAAATAATAATAATAAGAATAATAATGATAATCGCAACAACGATTATAATTATTATAACT
Source organism: Trichogramma evanescens (assembly GCA_902732785.1). Lineage (NCBI taxonomy): Eukaryota > Metazoa > Arthropoda > Insecta > Hymenoptera > Trichogrammatidae > Trichogramma > Trichogramma evanescens. Next base: position 34,688 of record CACVKI010142351.1, on the reverse strand, counting down.
CACTTGCCGCACTTGGACGGGAGAAACGCGAGGCACTTTCGCGAGCGAGCGCGCGATGATAATTAAATTATTCCGTGCGTATGATTATTTAATCTGCTGTACTTAGCAGCAGCAGCCGATCCTGCTTGGAAATATAAATATAATACGCGTATAACAGCGTGCATTGATTATATGTATTTGGCCTGGCTCATTAATATATCGGAAGCTCGGTTATATTAAAGCGCGGCATCGAAACGAGCAGCTCGCTCGTGCTCTTTCCTTTCCTTTTTCTTCTTTTTTTTCATTCGTTCAATTTAAATTACACGTACGTAAACCGTGACTGTGTGTGGCGAGTGAAATTTTTGCCCGAAAATCGCAACATAATATTCGGGTCAGGTAGTCCTCTCTTTTTTTCTCTCGTTTTCGCTCGCGCGCACTGTGCCGAACCTACATTATATACAATACGTATATACGTGTAGTGGTGCGCGCTGTAAGTAGCAGACACTTTGACCCAGTTTAAGCTCCTTTTTTAGTGTGTGTGTGTCTGTGTATATAATACACACGAGCAGCACCTACGCCCTTATCCCCCCAAGAGACTCATTGGCCATATCACGCCCTCGACGTTTTCGTGCACTGCAATTGATGCACAGCAGGCCGAGTGAGAGAGAGAGAGAGAGAGAGAAGTGTTACACACAGCGCGGCAGTTATTTCAAATTATGTGTACTCGGCTGGAGAGTAGAGTGAGAGAGTAGAGAGAGAGGTGTACGTACGCGGGGGGCATTTTCTTCTTCCTCTTCCTTTTTTTTTTTGCTCCTCGTATCCTCTCTCTCTCACACACGCGCGAGCGAGGCTTGGCAAAAGACAAATTTATGGACGGTTTATGCTGCCCAGCTCTTTTTTTTTTTACTCTTCCACTTTTTTTTCGTCGAGTTAGTACAGTGCAAACTGCAACTTGCTTAAAATACATTACGTGGGACACGTAGCGATGATTTGTCTTACTTCCGTAGTTTCGCGTTATACATCTATATTAAATGGTTTAAAGGCAGTGGCATACGTAGCAGTAGCAGCAGCGTTGAGTGGGTCAAAAGCAACCGATAAACAAATTGTGCAAATAGAGAGAGAGACATTATGTGCAGCAGGGTTAGTCGGTGTACGATGCGTTTATGTTATATATAGGGAGGGTGAAAGTGCTAGAAGGAAAAAAAGAAAGATAGAGAAAAAAAAAACAACAACAACGTTCGCGTAGGCTCGCGTGTCCGTAGATTCTCTCTCTCAAGCAGCTTTATAGGGCCTCTTCCTCATCATTATTCGAAGATTACCTACACTATGCCAACTTATTGAGCTTGCGGCGATGTAGTATACGCTACATACCTGCTGCTGCTGCTGCTGCTGTTCGTGTGTATCATATGTACGTGCCTATTGGGTCGGGTGGCAGGTTTCAGCACATTCACGAAGCGATAAATAGGTGACGCGACCAAGCGGCGGCGCTGAATTCATAATAAGGTTTTGCCTTTGTGTGTGCTGCCTCTTTTTTTTTTATCTCTTGTCTCTCCTCCACCTCCTCCTCCTCCTACTTCTTTCCGTCTTCTTTTTCTTTTTTTTATCTAAGAACATTGACTCGATCGCGCGTTCTCGGGGCAGTTTGGTGCTGCTGCTGTTGCTGGTGGCCGGCACTTGACGCTGCGGTCACGAACAGCAGCAGCAACACCACCACCTGCGCTCAGGTGTTTATTGGATTTATTTCGACGATTTTTTTCTCCTTCTTTATTATTTTCGCCACTTGCGCTTGCAAGAAGCGGCGGTACATATATATAGCTATTATCAGCTGGCTTTAATATAACGAAGCTCGCTGGTGCGAACGTTTAAGATGGTGCTTCGTGCTCGTGTGCGCGTGCGAAGAAAAAAAGAAGAGAAAAAAAAAGATACCTCTTTAGCCGTAAATGGCGATTAATTTATTATAATATATATACTTGGATCGAAATTATAAACACCTCCTTTATGGCATGATGACATTTTTTACATTACCGATGACGACGATGATCTAATGACTTTTTCCCCCTTTTTTTCTTCAACAGAATACGTGCGGAGAGTCTTGCACGAGCGGAGTTTATTATCCGACTACGCAAGGAGTCGAGGAGGTAAAATTCTCTTATGCCTCGGTGTTGTTTGTTTAAAATAATGTTTGCAAAATTTGTTTTTTATTCTGCAACACGTTTGTGCATCTCTAGATGTTTTCTTCTTCTTCTTCTATTTGCATCTCTTTTTATATACGTGCATCTTGTCTTTTTTTATCTCATAAAAATCATCAATATCATCATCATCATCATCATCATCATTGATCGATCAGGTTTTTTTAGCATCATCCTCTCTTCTTTTTCCGTCAATGCCAAAACCGTATCATCACTCGCATCGATTTTCATTTTTGTTTATTATACACTCTATATCTATATTTGAAATATTTCAAGTGCCTGCTCAGATACGTTTTTCATTTGGAATGCTATTTTTCATATAGTGCCATGATGATTGTTAAAAATAGCCATTATTTTTTTTCTTTTTCATTCAACGATGCGCGGCAAGCTAGGCTACAATGCTCGCTCGCGCGCTATAGCGCAAGAAATTTATTTTCATACATACCCAAGCTGCGCACACGCATGGAAAAATAATCGCACGGCGCGCGACTCGCGCGAGTCCGCGGAAAACAAGAACGCGCGCTGCTGCGCGTATATGAGAAAAATCGTTTGTCAATGTCTCCACAAGCGAACCGAGTTAACCTATATAACAATTTCTCCCTTTTTTTTTTATTTGCAATTTTTTTTTGTCTCGCTCGCAGCACACGTGTTTGCGGCGAGTATAATACGCGAAAAATCGTTTTCAGCGATTCTTAACCCAATTCCAGCCAAGGGTGGCTGCTGGCTGCACGCTGGCAAAAAAGAACGGGCGAGCGAGAGAGAGAGAGCATAATACAAGAGTCAAACGCCGAAAATCTAACTGTAACGTGGCAACAAATAACCCACCTCGTTCGTGCGTTATACAGTTCGTGTGCACCTCAGCTCTCTGTAAGCCCGGGCGCGCTCCTTTGTAAGTAAGAGAGAAAGAAGGAAAAAATAAAAAGTCAACTCTCTTAGTTATAAAAGAGTCCATACGTTTATACGGTATATCGGTCGCGCTCTGTAAAGCTCGCTGGCCCGTGCTTAAACGAAGGCAAAAACAAGCCGATACATGTATAATGCACGAGCGGCGAGTTTAAACGAAGAAAAATAGTCGTGCAGAGGTGATGAGAGAGACGCGAGCTAGCTTTTTCTCTGCGATACGCGTCTATACAGCAGAGACTGCTCGGAAAAATGAGCTTGCAGCGATGTGCATTATATGAAAAAAAAAAAAGAAATACTTCGTCTTCTTCTATTTTCTCGCTTTATCGTCAAACTTCAATGTAGGATCGAATTTTAATTTGACAAAATTGACCCTTTATGCCTCGAAAACTCGATAATATCGAATCGCGAACTGTACGCGCGTATATATCCTGGGATTGAAAATGGCCAGCTCGATCCTCGACAAAAATCTATATTGTACGCGGAGAAACAAATTGTCGATTGCTGTCGTTGTCAAGCTCTGTCTGCCTCTCGCGAGGCGTATCATATTATATACACGTGAAAGTATCAATTTCAGGTCGAAATGAAATTTCTATCGGTTACAAGATACGAGAGAGAGAGAGAGAGAGAGATGAACTTTTCAATAGTCACGCGGACGAGCTCGCGAGCGAAATACAGAAAGGGCTTATATACCCGGTACATTTATACTGTAAATATCGAGCTTTCGACGAGCTTTATTGAATATTGTCCGCTGCGCTGCGACGACGCGGGATTAAAGCTTAGAGAGCCTCTAAATTCACGCGCGTATTAATATCCGCGTGTATCGTGTTCGATGCACGATAATAAACGCGTGTATATATATTATGTCAATTCGAGACGAACTTACGGGCGAATTAATAAACATCACGCGTGGCTCGCGAGAGAGAGAGAGAGAGAGAGAGAGAGAGAGATCGGCGCGATGCGAACAACTATTCGTTCGATTGTAAATATTCATTATGTACGAATTAATAATGCATGGAAACGTTCGTTCGTTTGGCCGCGAGGGAGGAGGACAGAGGCCGAAAGGGTCGTGCATTTGGCGAAATTTTGCGGATAAACACGCGAACGATACTGACGTATTATGTATCATATACAGCGGTATCATGGCGCTGTGCTCGATTTCGTGTTTCAAAAACATCGCTGCTGACAATGCCTCCGTCGAGATGTATGAAAAAAGAATATACAATGCATATCGAGCAGTAAATGTATATACGCCTTGTCAACTTTTTTGCTTCTCTTTCCTGCAGTCTCGACGACATCGAAAAAGAATCGTTACTTTTTGTTTATCGCGTCTCTTTCGATCTTCGACGCGTCGTGCTATTGGATCGCAGTTGAAATCGTGTCTAAGTTACATATACGGCATTACAATACCGCACCATAAACGCATAAAAGCTCGGGAGTGCGGATAATAGTGCGTTATATACGGTATCATGTGCACCGCGACTCGAGTGAACCGCGCAGCACTCGTGCCGAGAAAAGTTTCGCGTGCTCTGAAGAACTTTCTCTCTCCCTCGCGCTCGATTATTTTTTTTCTCCCTGCGTACCAGAGTACTTCGCCGCGGATGCAGACGAGAGAGAGAGAGAGAGAGAGAGAGAGAGAGAGAGAGAAACAGGGAACTTTTGGTGTTTTCATTAATCGATTTCGAACGCGCGAGCTGTCGCGCAACATCGGCATCAAACAGCAGCAGTCGTGAAAATTCGTATACCGTGTGCGCCAAAAAATTTGCATGAAATTCCAAGCACGTGCGAGACGTCGTCGTCGTCGTCGTCGGCGCGGAGTATAAGTACTACCCACGCGTCGCTCCTCGCGTGTACATATAATATATAGAGACTGCAAGTCTGCAATATCAGCCTGAGACATATCAAACTGTCGTGTCTTTGCTCGTGTACGTGTACGTGTGTGTGTGCGCTGCAAGGCGCAACAACAAAGGGCGTTTGTCTCTCTCTCTCTCTCTCTCACTTTCCGTATACGATAATATAAAGAGATTGAACGTCGTCGTAGTCGTCTTAGTCGTCGTCCCGGGTGCGTACGTGCATGTGTACGCCGTGTACACGCCTGGCCATTGTTTTTTCGCCTTTTTCACTCCACTCTTCGTTCGTTCAGTTTGAGTAGCCCCCTCGTTGTATAGAAACAACGAATGCTAATCGCCGCTCGAGCTGTGTATATGGATATAAGCTCTTTATGTCTGCACACACACACACACACACACACACACACTTACGCACACACACGGACGCGTACACTCAAGTGCATCTGCGCGCGATATACGCTTACTATGTATATTATAAGCTTTTGTTTGACGTTTTTGACGACTTATTTCTTTTTTGTTCACCCGCTCAGGGGTTTGCGTTTTTTTTTTTTGTTTTCTTTTCGTTGCCTTTGTCGTCGTTGTTTTTTCTTTCTCTTTCTCCGACTTCCGCGCGCGTGCGGGGTTCGATTTTGAGCGAGAGAAGCGCCTTGACACACGATGTTTGCCGAAGCGCACTTGACCTACGTCGCGGCGCGATGACGTGTCGACTGCTAATTGCTCGTGCATTCATAAACGTATAGTGTGTATGTAGCTGCTGCACTCGTCCTCGCTCGCTAGAGACGCTATTGAACTTCTTCTGTGCATATTTTTTTTTTAAGCTTCGAGATTTTCGAGCATCAAGTTTACGCGCGTAAGCCAGTGAGGTGTAGTACACACCGTGTAATAAGCAGTAACAGGTACAATGTTAATAACAGGTGCTTTTGCATTAAACGTTTGCTGAAAATTAATGTCCAAGTATACCGATTTACTTTTTCATATAAGCTGCTCGAAAAACGCATGAAAATAAAATTACGTACATTATTTGCAAAAATGAATGAAAAAGATTCAATTCTATAATCATATTGAACCTATTGATCGATTATTAATTTCTTAGTAATAATTAAGTTTTTGCGTTATTCGCTTAAGAAATGTATGAAAATTCAATTGTAATTAAGGCCAATCTCTACCGTTAGGTGGCGAGTACCTTTTTCTGCTAAACCTGTAAGTTGAAAAGTGAGAATGATTGTATATAAGTCGTGTAAAACTTTCATTTGTACACTCTATTATCTTTTAAGATTGGGTGTGTGCGTCTGCGACGGGGCATACACATACGGTATAACGATATTATATATCCACGCGCGATTGCGGAGAAAACGGAACGATGAATATCAATGGGAAAATTCTGCAAAGTGCATTGTACGTGTGTTATACGCGCTCGGTGCAGCTCGGCAGCAATGCACCGTATATAATCCGACAGGATTCAAGGTGTGAGAATCGCTAACTTTTGGCTAGTTCTTGAATTTCAAACGAGTCTCGCAGATATATAAATTGCAGAGCCAAAAGAGAGAGAGGAATGATAATAATAATTTTTTTCATACATACCGCTCGGTGAATTAATATAATTTACCATCTCGCCATTCTGCAAATGCTCTGCCATTTACGTATATTCTTGTATAGGATATAAACTGCAGTGAGCGTATCAAGCGAACTCGGCGCGTAAATTCCGCAATAATTCAATTACGCACGCATGAGAAATTACGAAGTCAATAAGTAAGAAAAGAGAAAAAATGTGCGATAAAAGTCGCGAGTCGAGTACTGTAATACACCGATGACTGCGAAAATCGCGAGAAGCCCAGAACTACCCGGACAGGCCCTGGTAGAAATGCTCAATATTAACAATGACGTGATGACCAAAAAATGACCATCCAAAATGCTTTAAAATACGCTACCATTGATAGGCAATTTTTCTTTTATGGTTATTTTACAAATGTTCAGTCAGAGTATTATAAATGATTAAAAACAACGATTCAATTGTTTCAAAAAATTTCGACCAGTTTTCAATTACTTTAAATCCGATAGTTTTACTTTGAGACTCCACCACTAGATGGCGAATATCTTTATTTCTGTAAATCTGCAAGTGACAAAGTAAAAATGATTTTATAAGTTATAATCGAAAATTTTGAACACTACATTTGGGTCTCCGTTGAATAAGAAACGAACAAAAAAGCAAGGGGCATTATATTTTGGCCGTAAAAAGTTGAAAAAAAACGTTACACTTTTGCTTTTAGCATATATATTCTAATAGCTCTCTTATGTGTAAGTAAATTTTTTGTTGGGCAAAAAGTAGCCATAAAATTTTGAGATATTCTAGCGGGAGTGTGCGTATTAACGTCTACGAGCTATTAAACATTTTATTTATCTATTGATTCTTTTAAAAAAAAGTGTTTTCTTTTACACGCATCGATTTTGCCGTAAAAAACGAAAATGAAAAAATCGTCGCATCGGCGTACACGAGGTGCGCGCGCAGTCACTGCACTAATATACGGCCGAGCTGTATGGGTTGTGCACATTTTCCTCGTAAATCTTCCTTCGATATATTGCCAAGCTCGTGCGGCATCGCTTGCCTTATACATACATGCAGGTTAATCAATTTCAAATTAATCCGCAACGGGTTTTATATGCTGCTGTTGCTGCTTCGCTAGTCATTCCCGCGGCTTACGTGTATTATTATATTAAGGTATATTCGCGCTACGATGTTATTCAAGGTTTATCGCAGTTCCGCGACACAATTAATCGAATGTATTATTATGTGGATGAAATAAAACGTCGTCGACGCGTTAATACGATCCTACCGCGGTTTATGTACATAATTTTAATGAACTGCGGAAAAAACGACGCGATGCTGCATGCAGATATAGATCGACGACGTCGATCCCGAAGCGATTTACGATTGGCACGCGCTCGTACGTGAAATAGACGAATTCGATGCCGATCCTCTTTGACTCTGGTTTCTATAAAAGCACGATACATTTTTCGAGGGAAAAAAGGGTTAACAGTCAATTCATCCCTTTTTTTTTTCCTCGTAACGGATCAAAGGGAAACGATCATCGCGACGTATATAGCATATAAGAAAATTGCCTTCGGGCGCCGCGTATGCTCCGTGATTGATCTTTCGAGTACCCATCCGCGCACGGGTATATAACGATCAAATCTGCTCGTGCGCAAAAGCCGTGTAACGCAGCTCTTTCGACGTTTTACGGAAAACGTCGATACACGTCGAACAGCGTCGTCGTCGTTGTCGGGCAATTGTTACACACATATACACGTGGATAGAAGGTATACTATATCCGAGAAACGCGCGCAATCCCTTTCGAAAGCTTCATTTTTCGGGAATCGCGATAAAATCGCGCCGTACGTACGCGACGATATCTCTATTGTATGCTAAAGCGGGTCTCTCTAGTCGTCATTAGGCTCTTCGAATGTAACCTTTGTTTTTTTCTCGCTTCCTGCCTTCGTCCTCTCATACGAAGCGTACGTATGTATACACGATTTTGAAATAATTAGCCATTTGCCTAACGCACAGTCGCGCGCAAGTTTCTCAATAATAAGCAATACGACATGCGGCTAGTATACGGCAATATCGCTGTATTAATTGCCAAGCGCGAGTTTCGTATGTATTATACTCTCTGTGTGTCGCGTAAAACAACGGCGCATCTTGTGCTCTATACGCTTTTACTATATACACGTTGCGTACTTTTACGTTCGGTAGAGCGTGTATCTGCACGATACGTATACGCGGTACGTTTCGAATTAGCGGCTCGAGCTATATACACACCGCGACTCAATTGCATTCCTCCTCGTTTTCTCCTTCTTCTTCTTCTTCTTTTTCTTTTCGCAAATGAATTCTCGACTGCAGCTCCCTTTTAATGTTATAACTATATCAGCTTGTAAGCTTTGACAAAGGCTCGAGGCATACGTATATAATACAAACGCGACGACGACGGATTCCCACGACTGCGTAACAGGCGCATAACTCGAGGCTCTGTCTGTTTACCGCCTGCACACCACCACCTGTGCGCTCGTGCCTGTATATATTGTTATTATTAATATATATTACTATAGAGACTTGGCTGATAAACTCTCGGGGCTCTCTCTCTCACTGGCAATTTGATAAGGCAAGCGGGTTTACGCGCTCGCCGCGATGATGATAAGGCGCGCCAAAGCCGTTTTCACGCGCCAGTGCAGTCGTTCGTATGGCTGCTGCTGCTGCAACATACTTATCATGAAGTGCTTGAAAAGTCAGGTTAATATACGCTACAGGGCCAAATATCATACGAGTTACGTGTGTACTATAACTACGATATTATAAGCATAAATCATATGGCGAGTGGGAGTTTTGACGTGTACGGTATGATACGCCTATTACGAGAGTAAAAGGAATTCGTCAAAATATTTTCGTAACGTTACGTTGAATAAATTACCTAACGCTCGTTTCGCGTGTATGTGTGACTGTGTGTGTAATTGTGAACGTGTACAATAACGTTGTTTAATGTTTTTTCGACGGGTACGGCGATCGCACAAACACACGTGTGGTTAATTGAAACCGAAGCGTTTACAAATAATATGTACGCGTTATCGAACTTCTCGGTAATTTTTTTTCCTTTTCACTTATAGCTCGCGCTCATCATCACTTCTTCGCAACTCGAACAAGTCCGAGATTTAATTATCGTTAAATCGAGCCTCTCGGCGCGCAGTAGCAAGTAGAGTTCGCTTTAACTCGTAATATTACAGAAAAAGGATATATAGAAAAGGCGAAAAGTTACCGATCGTGCAAATTTTCTGCTGCTGCTGCTGCTGCTGCTGCTGCCCCGTCATCTCCGTCGAACTCGCTTTTTCGTATTATAAACTGCAGCGCTGGTATGCGTCAATTTTTGACGCGCGCGCGCGCTCGCGCTCGAGAGAAAACGTTTCGGAAAATGATTCGTGCGCGCGCGCGAGAAACGAGCTTTTTAAACTTTAGCCTTCTGTTTAAACTGGGCCAAACTCCACTCGAGCGCTCCTCGGTGTATATAGACATTATTATCGTTCGCGTAGCAGCTAAAAAAAGGGAAAATCTCTTTTAAGAGAGAGTGAGTGAAGTGAGTGAAAGAAAAGAATAGAAAAAAAAAGAAAGGAAAGAGAGTAGTACCCCTGATCCCTTATAACAGCTCGCGGACTTAGTACTACCCATCGTCCTCTTTCTCTCTTTCATCGATTTTTATTATAAAAACGTGAATGGAATCTATAAAGCAGCATTTCAAATATTTTAACCACGCGGGCGCGCTCGATGCTCCAGCAAAGAACGGAAGAATTCAGCTGGTTCTGTCGTTCGGACTCTTTCTCTATCTCGTGCTTGATTTACAATGGCATTATGTTCTTTCGATATTGCTTCCACCGACGCGTACACATATATAGACGAAAGTATTTTTTAATTAGAAAAGCGTCCGCGCGCACACGAGGTGCGCGTTGAATCGAATTGCGTACGTATAAGCGCGCGGACGAGAAAAAAAAAGAGGAAGAAAACGAGTGACGAAATGAAGCAATCTCGCGCACATTATAGAGGCGATGACCCAAATGTCGTCGATGAATATCGCGCGCGAGCGCACACGCACTATAATCTCGCAGGCTCGCGTGCAAGGTCGCAAATTATAAATAGATTTAGCCTAGCCCAACCCCCGAGACCATTAATTATGATTTTCGTTGCCGCGAGCACTCGCTTGAATTATCATATCATGTACCTTTCGTACACCGAAGAAAATCTTAGAGGCAATTCCAACAAAAGTGGACAGCTGGATCAGAAAAAGATATTTTGCTGCCACAGCAACATTATTGGGCCATATTTCAATTTCACATGTTGCTAAATTTTTTGCTGTGGCAGCAAAATATCTTTTTTTGATCCAACTATCCACTTTTGTTGGAATTGCCTCAAAGACTTTCTTCATTGTAGTTTTTCATTATATTTTTATTACAAGCGACGATCATCGTGACTGATTTTTCACGAAACGTTAAAATGTCCAAGCCCGATGAAAATTATAAACAAGCGAACTTGTTGTTTATCTCTTGTTTCTTACTCAAACACTCGGCTTGTATTTCGACCGTTTGGGACCGAAGCATAAATGCCTTACAATCAACCAGTCTCGCTTTTCTCGTCACATCGAACGAAGTAGTCGTGCGTGTTCGGCTCGACGCGATTTTTCGCACACGCTCTCCAACACCCGGACTCGTTATTAAATATCAAACTTTAGAAAAACAAAGAAAAAAGAAAAATGGATGTAGCAAGAGACTCCGACGGGTGTCTGTTCTCAAATACGGGTGAGTCGTCCCTCTTGGTCTTAGTCGACAAGTCCCTCCACGAACCGATCCAATTTAAACAGAACTTCGAGCTGGAGCTGACCGAAACTGGGCCGAAGGAGATGGTGGATGTGTACTCGCGGCTGGTGAAATCGACCGGGAGAGTTTATGGCAATGACACCCCCTCGGAATCGCGTGAATGCATAAAGCTGACACTGACTGTGCACTTGCAATTTAGGAATATCGCGCACTTGTTACAGCAGACCCCAACGATACAGTGGTACTACGAGCTCGAGGCTAGCTTACAGATGATGTGCTCCGACAAGATGTACCATCTGCCATTTCCGGCGATCAGTACCAGAAAGCGTGACGACAACACTCTGGTTTTCGGCGCGCTCGAGTTCAACTTTCCCGCCACAGACAATCCCGAGATTAGGCACGTCTGCTTCAAGGTGACCAAAATGAAAATGGACTATACCGACGAAAGCAATCCGCACGCGGTGCACGATAATTTTGGGGAAGACTTCGGGTGGCTCTATTCGGAAATCCTCCATAAGAACGGCAGTGGCGACGTGAAGCTGCGCATGAAAGGCAATAACCGGTTATGGGCCCACAAGGTAGTGCTGTCTGCCAAGTCGAGCAGCTTCGCGAGACATTTTCGCAATAACAAGGATGTCTACGAGATAAACCTCGAGGACGGTAAGGTCCTTAAGAACGTCGATCCCGGCGTAGTAACCATCATGCGGGAGTTCTTCTACACGAACGAGCTCGACTGCACGAAACTCGGTACCTGCCCGAAGGATCTGTGTGATATCCTGATACAGCTCTACAATTTCGCCCACAGCAATGGCCTCGAGAACCTCAAAACCGCCTGCCTGGAGCACATGAAATTCGCAGTGATCGACTGTGCTCAGACGTCCGTGGGATACATAAAGTTTGCCAGAGCCAACGGTCTCTCTCACATGGAAAAGGCGCTGGAGAAGCACCACCAAGACTCCTTCGGGTAACAGGCCAAAAATAGTGAGTAGCTCTGCGAACGCAATTTGGGCAAGGACAACTTGCTGCGTGCGCCGCGTCTGCGCGCGAGGGCATCGAGAGGGCGACTTTCGAGTTTTTGAGGGAAAATCCCAAATCCGGGTTCTAATCTAGAGCGATCGTAGAATGAAAAAAGGAAGTATAGTGTACATTGTAAAAAGTGACTTGACGATAAAGAATATTGTTTGGATTTGTTTGTTTGAGTGTGTGTATCGATATAAATTTTAATTTTTATAGTCTTTGTATGTATAAATTTAAGCGTAATTTTTATCGATCGACAATTAAAATTTATTCATTAGAACGTTTATTCTAAAATTTGAAAAGTTTTGCTGTTCTCTAAATTCTTTTCTCATACACAAGCCATTCATCAAACCCGATGAAAATTATAAACAAGCGAACTTATTATTTATCTTTTGTTTCTTACCTAAGCACTCGACTTGTATTTCGACCGTTCGGAACCGAAGCGGAAATGTTTACAATCGAACAGTCTCGCTTTTCTCGCCGAGCGAAGTAGTCGTGCGTGTCTCGTCTCGACGTTATTATACACACGCTCTCGAATCCCTGGACTCGATATTATTATATCAAACTTTCGACAAAGAAAAAAAGAAAAATGCAGCCCGAGTGTCTGTTCACACCTTCGTCGTCCAAACAATTCAGCGTCGAAAAGTCCTTCCGCGAATCGATCGATTTCATCCAGAAGATCGAGACGGAGGTGGCTGGGCCGAACGAGATCGTGGACGTGCACGTTCGCCTGCAGAACTTCGCCCCTTCGGCCCCGCAGCGATATTGCATTTTCTGCCAGTGCGATCACAAAAATCTGCAGCTGAGCATGGGGCTGGGATTCAGGAATGACGCGCACGTTGTCAAGCTGGACCCGTGTTTGTGCTACGTATACCAAGTCGAGGCGTGGGTATGCGTGGAGGTCGAGAACAGGCTGTTTCATCTAAACTATCGGAATCAGAGCATGACTCGCAACGCCGTGACTTTGGAATTCCAACCGTTCGAGCTCGACTGTCCCGGGCTCGGCAGGTACGACGAGAATACCCTTATCAAGCACGTCTGCTGGAAGATTAGCAAAGCGAAGCACATCTATTTGTTTGATAAACAGAGGTGGCACATGGTGCGCGACAAACTGGGGCCCAGCTACAAGGGTCTCTATTGGAAAATTCTAACGAACCCTCTGGAGAGTTGTTGCGACGTGTTAGTGCGCGTCGGTCCGGTCTCGTTGCCGGCCCACAAGACAGTGCTATGCGTCAAGTCGCCCAAGCTCCACGAATATTTTAGCTTGAACCCCGAAGTCAGCGAGATCCTCTTCACGAACGTTTATCCCGACGTGGTGCAAGTCACGCTCAAGTTCTTCTACACGAACGAGCTCGACCGCCTGCCCCACGGATACTACGGGCTACAGCTGTGCGATCTCTTGATCAGGCTCTACTATTTCGCCAAAGCTTGTGATTTCCAGCAGCTCAGAATCGCTTGCCTGGATCACATAAAGTTCACGGTGACCCCCGAAACGGCCCCGGCATTCGCCGAAGTCGCTGCAAATGAACGTCTGCTGATGCTGCATCAGTCGTTGCAGGAGTACATCTACTACTTTAACAAAGTCCAGTCCTTACCTCAACCAGCTGGAGTAGCTTGTCAGTAGATCTGCCAACGAGTGGACCGAAGACAACTTTTCGTGGAAAAATTTGAACTTCGAGTTCATCGGTACTAGAGTAGATGCGATCGAAGAATGCAGTTGACGAGAATTGTAAAAAATAAATTTAGTGTATACATTGTAAAAAAGGACTCGGCGATAAAGAATATTGTTTGGATTTGTTTGTTCGAGTGTGTGTGTCGATATAAATTTTAATTTTTATAGTCTTTGTATGTATAAATTTAAACGTAATTTTTATCGTTCGACAATTAAAATTGATTCATTAGAACACATTTGTTCTAAAATTTGAAACGTTCTGTTGTTCTTCAAATTCTTTTCTTATACACAAGCCATTTATCAAGCCCGATGAAAATTCTAAACAAGTGAACTTATTATTTATCTTTTGTTTCTTACCTAAGCACTCGACTTGTATTTCGAACGTTCGGAACCGAAGCGGAAATATTTACAATCGAACAGTCTCACTTTTCTCGACACATCGAACGAAGTAGTCGTGCGTGTTCGGCTCGACGCGATTTTTCGCACACGCTCTCCAACACCCGGACTCGTTATTATATATTAAACTTTCGACAAAGAAAAAAAGAAAAATGCAGCACGAGTGTCTGTTCACACCTGCGTCGTCCACACAATTCAACGTCGAACAGTTCATGTACGAATCGATCGATTTCATCCACAGGATCGAGACGGAGGTGGCTGGGCCGAACGAGATCGTGGATGTGCACGTTCGCCTGCAGAACTTCGCCCCTTCGGCCCCGCAGCGATACTGCATGTTCTGCCAGTGCGATCACAAAAATCTGCAGCTGAGCATGGGGCTGCAATTCAGGAATGACGCACACGTTGTCAAGCTGTTCCCGGGGATGTGCTACGTATACCAAGTCGAGGCCCGGGTATGCGGGGTGGTCGAGAACAGGCTGTTTCATCTAAACTATCGGAATCAGAGCATGACTCGCAACGCCGTGACTCTGCAATTCCCACCGCTCGAGCTCGGCTGTCCTGGGTTCCGCACCCTTATCAAGCACGTTTGCTGGAAGATAAGCAAAACGAAGCACATGTATTTATTTGATACAGAGGTGTGGTGCAAGATGCACGACGAACTGGGGCCCTGCTACAAGGATCTCTATTCGAAAATTCTAACGAACCATACGGAGAGTCTTTGCGACGTGTTAGTGCGCGTCGGCCCGGTCTCGTTTGCGGCCCACAAGACAGTGCTATGCGTCAAGTCGCCCAAGCTCAGGGAATTTTTTCGCGCCAACCAGAGAGCAACGGAGATCAATTTCTTGAACGTCGAGATCGACGTGGTGCGAGTCACGCTCAAGTTCTTCTACACGAACGAGCTCGACCTGCCCCACGAATACAACGCGCTGCAGCTGTGCGATCTCTTGATCAGGCTCTGCTATTTCGCCAAAGCCAATGATTTAGACAAACTCAGAAACGCCTGCGTGGATCACATACCGTTCGCGGTGATTCCCCAAACGGCCCCGAGGTTCGCCCAATTCGCTGCAGATAAAGGTCTGCTGATGCTGCATCAGTCGTTGCAGCAGTACATCTACTTCTTTAACTCCTTACGTCAACCAGCTGGAGTAGCTTGGCGGTAGATCTGCGAACGACTGGGCCGAAAACAACTTTTCGTGGAAAAATCTGAACTTTGGGTTCATCGGTACTAGAGTAGATGCGATCGAGGAATGCAGTTGACGAGAATTGTAAAAAATAAATTTAGTGTATATATTGTAAAAAGGGACTCGGCGATAAAGAATTTGAATTTGTTTGTTTGAGCGTGTGTATCGATATCAATTTTAATCTTATAGTCTTTGTATGTATAAGTTTAAATGTAATTTTTATCGGCCGACTATTAAAATTGATTTAGAACGTTTGTTCTAAAACTTGTAAAAATTTCACTTTTTCTACGTTCTTTCCTCATACACAACCCATTAATCAACGATCAAATTTCGAATCTTCAACACAAAATTAAAAACTTAAACTAAAACTTAAACTTTTTCTTCTTTAAATTGAATGCAGCGATGATGTTAAACGAAAATAAAAAAGGAACATACTTTTCTTCAGATAAGTTTGCAAGGTAAAAAAAAATAAGCAAAGCAGAAGAAGAGCGCAAGTCCAGCAAGTAGGATGAAAAACTTTTTCATGCATAAATGCGACGATCATCGCGACTGATTTTTCACGAAACATTTAAATGTCCAAGCCCGATGAAAATTATAAACAAGCGAACTTATTATTTATCTCTTGTTTCTTACCTAAGCACTCGACTTGTGTTACAAATGTTGACAATGAGTCAGTCTCGATTTTCTCACCACATCGAACGAAGTAGTCGCGCGTGTTCGGCTCGGCGCGATTTCACACACGCTCTCTAATACCCGGACTCGTTATTACATATCAAAATTTTGGAATAAAAAAAAAGAAAGAAAAATGGAATCGAACGAGTGTCCGTCGTCCAAAGTATACGACATCGAAAAGTCCCTCTACGAACCGATCGATTTCATCCAGAACTTCGAGCTGGAGCTGACCCAAAACGGCCCGAAGGAGACCGTCGACGTGCAAATCCGCCTGCACAACTGCGACGTTTACGACAGTCAGCCAGCGGCGCCTCTCGACCCCTTGGGCCCGCAGTGGTCGCCATCTCCTCCAACGGTTACTGCCAATTGTTATCATTGCCCGTTGTGCCGGCGTACTCACCAAAAACTGCAGCTGGCCGTGCGGCTGCAATTCAGGAACATCGCGCACATGTTCCAGCTGGACCCGAGGATGGTTTGGAGCTACGATGTCGAGGCCTGCGTAACGGCGAGGCTCCCCAACATCGCGTTGCAGTCTGGCGTAGCATACCATCTGAGGGATTCGCAGCGGATGAGCTATCGTCGCACCGGGGCAACTCTCGATTTTCCACCATTCGAGTTCGCCTTTCATGGGTTAGACAATGGAAATTTTAACTTCAGGATCGTGGACGTCAGCTTGAAGATGAGCAAAACGAAGCTCTTCTACGTCGACGAAAACCAGGGCTGGCAAATAGTGCACGACGAACTGGGGCCCTGCTACAAGGATCTCTATCCGAAAATCCTGTCGTATCATCCGGAGTGCGGCTGCAACGTCATCATTCACGTCGGCCCGGTCACTTTGAAGGCCCATAAAAAGGTGCTATCTGCCAAGTCGTACAAGTTCCACGAATTTTTTCGCGCCAACCAGAGAGCAACGGAGATCGATTTCTTGAACGTCGAGGTCGACGTGGTGCGAGCCATGCTGGAGTTCTTCTACACGAACCAGCTCGACTGCCTGAGCCTCGTCGCCAGCTCGTCGAGGCTGTGCGACCTCTTGATCAGGCTCTACCGTTACGCCAAAACTTATGATTTAGACAAACTCAGAATCGCCTGCCTGGATCACATACCGTTCGCGGTGACCCCCGAAACGGCCTCGATATTTTCCGAATTTGCCGCTAGTAACAATCTGTCGTATCTGCATCTGACGTTGGAGCAGTACATCTACACCACGCAAAATAATCAAATAACCACGAATTTACCTCAACCGGATGGAGTATCTTGGCAGTAGCTCTGCGATCGAGTGAGGCGAAGACAACAGAGTAGATGCGATCGACGAGAGTCGAAAAAAGAAATATAGTGTATATTGTAAAAAGTAACTCGACGACAAAAAGAAGTTGGATTTGTTTGTTTGAGTGTGTGATATCGATATAAATTTTAATTTTACAGTCTTTTTATGTATAAATTTAAACGTAATTTTTATCGGCCGACAATTAAAATTGATTCATTAGAACGTTAGTTCTAAAATTTGTAAATCTTTGCTTTTTTCTACGTTTTTTCCTTATACACAACCTATTAATCAACGATCGAATTTCGAATCTACAATACGCCTGCTTACGCAACACAAAATTAAAAACGCAAATCGTGCAACTTTTCTCTTCTATAAATTGAATTCAGCAATAAAGTTGAATGAAAAAATAAAAAAGAAAACCAACAACAAAAATGTTGTTTGCGTCTTGGCAGCGTACGTGAGATACATGCTTTTCTTCGGATAAGTTTGCGAGGTATAAAAAAAGCAGAAGCAAAGCAGAAGAGGAGCGCAAGTCTAGAGCAAGTAGGATGAAAAACTTTTTCAATCGATGATTGTTCGAATTGGGTACTTTGTAAACTTCGAATTTGTTATATGTATAAGAGAGTATATATACGTCAACGCGGGATATACACACACACAAAAAACGAGTAAATGAAGAAGTCGACGTTTTCTTCCGAGATGCGCTACTATATACAACTTGCCAAACCCTCCCCTGCGTACGTTTTCACGTTTCTTACGTACTGCACGTATATAGAAAAAATACTCTGCTTTCTCCGCACTTCTCGATTCGTCGTTCAAACATATACTATATAACAGAGCTGAACAATTTTAATTTGTCCCCGTTGATTGGCAATTTGCGATATCTAATCTCTCTCTTTTTTCTCCTTCGCTGTCCCAGACGTGCCATCGAACGCCAACAATGCGGAAGATCATCATCATCAGCAGCAGCAGCATCATCAGCAGCAGCAACCGCCCAGCGTACCGTTACGCAACAACAGTATTAATCACGACGACGCGACGAGCAGCAGTCATCATCAGCAGCAACAGCAGCAGCAGATGCACGATAGCTGGCGCACGACGTCGCAAGACTCCACGGCTACGGAGGACTCGTCGTCGCTCCAAGGGCCGATCGATCAGAATCAACAAACTACCCCAGGTATATATAATATATAACGACACACGACGATGTTTACGCACACGCCCTTCTTCTTATTTCGGCCCTTATAAACGTCGCGCAGGGGGAGTAACTTTCTCGTATATACGTGTATATAAGTCTTCGTGACGTAGTATACCGCTACAGCAAAGAGAGACGCGCGCGTCACAAAGCGACCAAGTTGAAATATTCGTCTCGAGGGCATGAATAATGTAAGCGCAAACTGTTTCGTCGATTTTACCCTGCCGAACGAGCGACTTTACTGTCGTCGTCGTCGCCGTTCAAGTTTATATCCTACGTACGAAATATATAGGATATTGTAATATCTTCGTTAGCATTTCGGCGCGTGTTTTATTGTTCTCGTCGCGTGCGCGCGCGCGCGGTTATAGTCGCGTTTTTTTTTTGCTTTACAACTTAATACCGAGCTCGAGCTTAAGAATCTTAATCTTTCGTTGTTCGTTACCCGCGAGACGATCTTTTGGTGCTTGATTAAAAAAGGATATATATAGGCAGAGAGCTCACCGCATTGAAATTTCCTCTCTCGTTCAAACATAATTAGTCGTACGCCGCACGTTTAAGTGAAAAAATTTTTTTTTTTAATTTCATTAGAACTATGACTTTCAAGAATACATAATGTCATACAAAGCGTACATAATCTCGAATTCATTTTGTGCCCGCGCGAAACAAAAGCCCGGCCCCCAGAAGCTCGAGCTTGATATAATATAATAATATAATCCGCGAACGGCCCCCCGAGCGCGTGCACAGCTGCTCCGAGAGCGCATTGTGCGCCGCTCGAGAATTCAATGAGGCGCTCGCGCGCGATTAAGACAAATTCGTTATCTAGTGCGACACAATTGCGCGCGCGCGCGCGCCTCTATTTGTCCGCGACTCCATTATACTAATAATAAAACGATAATAGGCCGATCTTGGGAGCTTAGAAATTTTTTTAATCAGTCCGCTATTGTAATTCGCGATTTTAATCTTTCGTCTTTTGCAGCGAAATAGAGCGCAAACGAATCGAATATATAGGTCTCGATAATGATCATTCTATACAGCGACGTCGATTTCTCGATTCTAATGAGTAATAATATTTTTTTGCGCAGACGTTCAGCAGCGTTACCTCGTGGAGACGATCACGATGACGACCGTGACGGAGCGTCGAATCGTCCGCGAGATCAGCGAGGAGGACAGCAATCGCGTCGGCGGCAGCCTCGACGACTCGACGACGGCGAGCGACGGCACGAGCCGCCAGCCCTCGATCGAGTCGCAAAAGTCCATGGACGACTCGAAGGCGAGCAACGGCGGCCAATCGAACGGCGGCGACTCGTCCAAGTCCTCGGACGACTCGTCCTCGGACAAGGACAAGCCGTCGGATCTGTCGCTGGCCGTGAAGATCGGCAGCGTCAACACCCTCGTGTCGAACAGCCTCAAGCCGAACTCGGCGGTGCGCCAGCTGTTCCCGGATCCGCGCTTCATCTCGCCGCCGCCCGCGCCCGTCAAGAGCCTGTCCGCGGATCTCGAGGACGCCCAGCTCGAGGACACGGTGGACGGCAAGTTCCTCGTCACCGCGGAGAGCCTCAAGCTCTTCGACGCCGTCAAGCGCACCAAGATGGGCTCGAGCGGCCGCAGCGAGTCCTGCGACGTGGGCGGCGACTCGCAGTCGTCCAGCACCAGCATCAAGCGCACCATCGAGCGCAACGCCCTGCGGCGCAGCCTCAACTGCAAGTACGACTCGCTGCGACGCAAGAATCTGCGCAGCAAGGATCTGACCCTGGAGGAGAGGATCAGGCAGCTGACCTGCGTGGACGACAACGAGACGGACAACGGCAGTGCCACGGAGACGACGAGCGGCGGCGTTGGCGGCGGAGGAAATAATCTGGCGAGCCTCGAGAACAACAACACGGGCCGGATAACCCACCTGAATCACAATCACCAGCATCACAATCACAATCACCACGTGATCATGAACGGGGTCGGCGGCATGATGAACAACATGATGGAGGGTGTGGATCATCTGCATCTGCCGATGCAGCTGCCAACTCGTACGTCACCGTCGGGCGAGGAGCGACCCAACAAGGGTCACGTCACGATGCAGCAGCAGCAGCAACATCAGCAACAACAGCAACAGCAGCAGCAGCAACCGCACCATCATCATCATCACAATCATCATGGCACGTCGTCGTCGTCGTCGGCCTATCGGCGCATCACCGAGATGTTCGGCGGCCAGAAGAAAAACTCGTCGTCCGCGAACAACAGCGACCTGAATCTGCCCGACATCAGCAAGCAGGTCGCCAGCTGCAACAAGCAGCAGCAGCAGCAGTCCAACAGCAACAACAAGGCCAACAAGCAGTTCCTCGCCAGTCTCGCGCCCCTGTCCTGCGTCTCGGCCAACAGCATGGACGGCCGCGAGGACTACTACCAGCGGCTGCCCGTTCGCATGCACCCGCAGCATCAGCACCAGCACCAACAGCAGCAGCCCGGCGATCGCAACTCCATCTCGCACAACTCGGACTCGTCCTACAGCCTCGAGGACATCGAGGACGCCCTCAACGACGGCATTCCGGCGCCGCCCGACGTCACCCGAGGCACACCGACGTCGGCTGGCCCGTCAATGGAGGCTTTCGGTGCTGCCGGCGCCGGTGGCAACGACGCCAGCGACGAGCTGCAGGCCTTCGTGGAGCAGGACAAGTCGAGAATCGAGCGGATCAAGCGACGCTACGAGTCCGAGGACAGTCGCGCCAACAGCTCCTCCGAGCATCAGCACGACAACAGCAAAAACAAGAGCAGCACGACCGAAGACGACGACGAGGACGACGAGCTCAACGATTACGGCTTCAATCGTCGGCCCTCGGTGCGCGGAATCAAGGCCCAGTTCAAGACGACCAACGAGATCGTGCACCAGCTGAGGACGCGAAGCGCCGCCGCCAACTCGCTGCCCGAGGCCTGTCGTCTGGGCTTCCCCGGTGGAAACCAACAGCAGCAGGACGACGCGATGAGCACCTCGTCGGCGGCCTCGGACATCTACCGGGTGACCTACACCAACGACGTGCACGCCGACCCCTCGACCATCACGCGCATCAACAACATGCAGAAGCAGATCAACGAGATCTACCAGAGCATCGCCGAGAGCAGCATCAGCAGCGTACTGCTGGAGCAGCAGAAGCAGATGGCCGGGGCCGGGCCCATACCGTATCTCGACGGCACCCTGCCGCGCACCATGAGCGCCTCGACGCAGGCCGCGATCGATCATCGCAACAACGTCGCCGCGGCCGCTGCTGCCGGCGGAGCCGGAGGCGGCGGTACGATGCTGAATCAGGCGCGAATGCTGCGCATCGCCGGCGGTGGCGAGGTGCTGCCCGCCTCGAGCACGCCCCCGGGCGTCTACAGCACCCTGCCCAAGGCGCATCGGGCTCATCCCGGCCAGATTCAGACGTCGTACGCCGCGGCGGGCACCTACTCGTGCATCGTGCCCCAGGCTCAGGCCGCGATCAACAATGGCCAGGCGGCGGCTCAGGCTGCGGGTTCCAAGTGCTACAGGACCATGTACGTCGTTCCCTACAACGGCAACGCTCCGCAAGATCCGACCTATCAGAATCTGCAGAGGATCGGCATGCCTCAACAGCAGCAGCAGCAACAGCAGGCGATCGGTTATTCCGAGCAACAGCAGCAGCAGCTCGAGAGGTATCCTTACGCGAGGAACGGCAGGATCGAGGCACCCACGTCGCAGCAACAGCAACAGCTACAGCAGCAGCAGCAGAGATATTACGTGTCCAATAACAGGCCAGCGACGATACCGGTAAGGACTCGATTGAAATTTTTCGCCGCTTCGAATCGTTGCTAATTTTACGATTGCTATTATTACTATTAATTATTATCAAGCTGAATCTTATAATTTTAATTTTCTTCTCGACAATGACACAACCGTCTGAAAATCTCTGTCTTATTATTTTTTGTTTGAATTAGAGATGTAGTCACGGTCATATAGTCGATTGGCCCGTTACGGAAAGTCAGATGTATTGATGAGAATTAAGAAAGAGAGAAAATTACGCGGGAGAAAAAGAGGGAAGGGTATTATAGACACTGATGATAAATGGTTAGTGGTGTTCATCAAGATAAACGGAATTTTTTCGTGGAACATTTTGCCAGCTGCACACAAGCTGCTTTTATATTTTTCTCAATTTTGGGCGAACCATCGCGATGACGTTGGTTCTTACTGAATGAAATTTTCCACGAAAAATTTCGATATACATATTCTTCCCTTAACTGTGCACATGCATAAGCGATCGATGTTTCATTTTATTATTATATTCACAAAGTAAAACGTTGTACTTTTTCTATATTATATCGTATATGCATATTATTATATAGTGTTTTATTCGTATATTGTATACTATATAAAAGGCATTATGTCATTATTTCGCTCTAGACAATTATGAATTCTATCAATGTGCAGTTTATAATTGAAATTTTTATTATTACTATTATTATCATTCAGCAATTGTTATGATCACAGTCACTTCACACTCACGTACACACACTTATTATGTACAAAAGACTTCAAAGACTTTATACTTTTTTGAAGGTCCGCATATATAAGCTCTTTTAGCTATTGTTTTATACGACATCTCTCTCTATGTATCATGCTATTTCACGGATTAATTATTCATGATATCCTCCCCGAAAAAAGAGAAAAAAAGAAGAAGATGAGAGAACCTCGTCGTGCACGCTACACCTCGCTCATTCACTTTATATATCTTTCTCTCTGTATACCTTGTATATTCTCGTCTCACTCTCGTGCCTTGACGACGACGAAGACGACGACGACGACTACCCTGGTTCTCTCTCTCTCTCTACCTATTTATAAATCTTTCTCTGTTTTTTTTCCTTCCACTTTCCGTTTTGCATACATAAATAACAAAAAAAAGCAGGCGACAAAGGCTCGTATCTCCAACTATAACTAGACCTGGTTTACTTACACTTTTTTTTCTCCATATCTAGATAACTCCTAGTTTTGTTTTTTTTCCTTCACGCTCTTTTTTTTCTTGTTACCTTCAACGCGACGACACCTGTACGATATGCCTCACTCACTCTCTGTCTTTATATGTTTGTGACTGTGTGTGTGTGTTTATAAGCTTTAGTGCATTTATATATTATTTATTCTCTCTGACACGTACACACCGACACGCAGCAAATCACAAACGAAATATCAGAGAAGCGCGAGGCATATCATGTACATAAATACATCATAATATCATCGTACAAACGACAAACATTGCACATATTATATAAGCTGGTCCAACAAAGCTCCGCACTCGTTACTCATACATAAATTTTGTTTTCCCTTTTTTTTTCTTTCTTGTGCGCTACTACCATCTCTCTCGACTCTGCTGCAGAACACTCAAACTACGTCAGCGGCGCTTCACCTTCACCTCCATCAAGCCGAGGAGTTTCAAGTCTCATCTTCCGCGGCCACCGGTCGGCCACCGTCGGGCGCTCTACAGATCAGCTCCGCGGCGGCGGCGGCGAGCGCCGCAATTGGGTCGCAAGCTCTGCCGGTGGTGCCGCCACCGCCACCGCCCGACGAGTCCGTCTACAACGTGCAGACCTTGTCGGGCGTCACGTACTCGATTTGTCCGCCGCCTCCGCCGTCCCAGACCACGGCCACCTACACCTATCAGATGCAGATACAGGGTACGGATAAATTGAATGATATGTAATAATAACGATATGTGCTGTAACTAGCGTCTGTTGCTGGTGAGTTATATATCGTGTGTGTGTGTGTGTGCGTGTGCGCGCTTGTGCCTGTGTGCCACCTCTACACTCGCTTACTTACTCTCTGTTCTATCTATAATAATACACGTACGTACGCCGACGACGACGACGCAACGCGTTTTGGATTATCTCGTTAGTTCGTCGATGATATAGAAGAGACTATGTGTGTGCGCGCGCGAGAGAGTGGGTGGGTTGCGCCGAGGTAATTTCATTCCGGGGACCTCTGGTACCATACATACATACCGAGAAATCGCATTAGAGAATTTATGTATGTATTATACGAAAGCTCGTTAAGTCAACTTTGACGTACATATACACACGCGGAGAATGATTTTTGGTCTCGCTTCCTCGGTTGGCAGTTCAGCTCAGCTCCATAACGAGAAAACAATTGACTATTGAGTGCGCGCGCTTGCAAGCTCATCGAGCTTAACTCGAATAATCTCTTTGAATAAGGGGGAGGGAGGATGGAGGAAATAAAGAATAAATGAAAACGACGGTATAAGAAAGGGAAAAAGCACGAAAAGTCGTAAAACTCGGCTATAAAATGGGGGACAGCTACGCGCCGAAAGCTCGATCGTAAAAGACAAACGTTAGATATGTATAATACGAGTCGCATCGAATTTGCAATCAAGAAGGGGCTTGTTCGACACACGGAGCTTTGCCGATCGCGGACATCGTCGGGCAGTAGTCGAGTCTCTGTATATGTGTAGCACACTAAGTTTTCCACGTGCTCGCCCGTATTATACTGCCGTGTTAACACGATGTCATCACCGCCGTGAGATGCATTAGTATAGGATATCGAACGAAGAGAGTGGGACGCATTGGAGCTTCTCTCTCACCGATGCCGAACACGGTAGCTATGCAAAGAGAATCTGAAATGCTTTTCGACGCGAACTCTACTCTCTAACTCCTTGGTTACTCTAGCTGTCTGTATAATATAACTTGTTCTCTCTTCGATCAGAAGCCATAAACGTACGACTACATACACACACATACGTGTCGCGCAGACTGATTCATTTGCCCTCTCTCTCTCTCTCTCGGTGGCGGATCTCTCCTACACTGCTACTATAATATTGGCGAGTCTGTCGAATTAATTAATCTTATTATCCATCTTAAGATGATATATGTGTGCGTGCGTGAGCGTCGTTTTTTTTTGTGCTTGCACGAGGGTGCACCTAATTTGAGCTTTGACAGATTTGATTCGTATATACGCGAGTCGTTGGACTCGCTCGCGCAAAAATGTTTTTATTTGCTCGATACATTCAATTATTACTTTTTATTACGTATATATATATACGGGCGCTTAAACCGTGGGAGGCGAAAAAAACGAGGGAGAATGGGACTGAGGGGGGTACACAGGATCCCCGCAGGATCGTGTGTACACGAGCACAGACGAAAAACGAACGAACGACGACGTTGTTATTCGATATTATACACGCCTCTCTTCGCTTGATACTCTTTGTGATGGGGTATTTTGCTTAGTCGATGTCACCGTGAGCGACGACAACGACGACGACGACGACGACAACCGTCTGTGTGTCTGTCTGTCTGTCTGAGCGGCTTACATCGACGAAAAAGAGGGAAAAGGCAAAATATCGCTTGATATTTGCTCTCTGAATCAATCTCATTTCTAACGCTTGTTGTTCTTTCCGCTAAGCACTAAAACCGATTGCCTTTCTTTTGTTTTTATTGTTTATGTCGATCTCAACAAAATTTACACACAAAAAATTGTAGCAACCGCACCGTATATATTTTCCAGGCAAATAAGCGCACCCGAGAGTCGAGAACGTAATGAGAATCCGTAGTATCCATCTCTATCTTGTAAACCAAAAAAAAAAAAAAAAAAAAACAAAACAAAAAACCTCGTACATGCTACAGGTCGGCTATCCGACATGCAGACCCAGAGCGCCGTGGTGGCGGTGCAGGCCGCGGCCGTGGCTGCCACCAAGGACCCGATGCTGAGCCTCCTGAACACGTCGTCGCAGCTGCTCCAGGCGACGAACAAGGTAGCCGCGGTGGCCAATGCGGCCCAGCAGCAGCAGCAGCAGCAGAGCCTCACGACGACGACCATGACGACGCCCTCGGGGCTGGGTGGCACGTCGTCGCTGCTCTCGTCGCCCACCAAGCACCACCAGCAGGCCCTCTACCACACGGGCAGTCTGCAGCGGGGCTGCAGCGTGGCGGAGCGCGGGGTGCCCGAGGGCGCCGCCTCGGCACCGTCGCACGACTTCGTCGTTAGCCAGAGCTTGACGTCGACCATGATGACTTCGCAGCAGCAGCAGCAGCAACAGCAACAGATGCAGCAGATGCAGGATGGTCAAGCTCAGGCGACGACGCAGCAGGATCAACAGAATCCCGTTTATTATGCCATGAACGTCTGAGAAGAGTTTTACTCAGTACACGGCGACAAGGAACTAATAAGGTGTGATCTTATGTGAACGCGAAATATATTATTAAGTGTATTTAACGATGCGTGCCGCAGAAACGTAATATATATATTGTAACGAGCCAAGTGTACGGCGCTGAACGAGACGCCTCTGTCATTATGATAATGTATTAACTCGTTATCGTTTTGTTTTCTTCTTATTTCTTTCTTTATTTTTTACTAATTTTTTAAGTTATTGTGTAATCGGTCAAATTATGTAAGCCGAACTAACGAGCGGAGAGTTCGTTCGTTGAGTTTGTTTATTATTATTATTTTTTTATTTTTGTACGGAATGCACAAAGATTGTTAAACGTTACGCAGATCGACGGACTGAGAACAGATACAAAATTTCATTAATGAATAAACCCACGACAAACTCGCAGCGACGTCACGGCCAATGGTATATAATCACACACTTGTATTTAAACGAACGAAGCACCGTGTTATTGAGACGAAAACTAATTTTTTCCACGACGACGAAGACGAAGACATCAACAGCAACAACAACAACAACAGTAACTACGTATTATTATCTTGCTCTTAAAAACTTGAAAAAAAAAAATTAAATTAAATAGTAATAATGATAAAGCTAATGGGAATTTTCGCAAATTTTTAACAGACTGACTTGGACTCAACTCTTTTATCGTGTGTTTTTTAAAGGGATCGTTCTTCTAGCGAGTAGTCGAAAAACTTGTACTCTACTTTATATACTGAACTGTACATTTTTATTGAGTTTGACGTTTTGAATAATCTTATACATTTTCGAACTTTTGAATGTAGATAGAAAAATTGTATAATATACTGGAATCATTTGTGACAAAGGAATTAAATATCAGAATTGGAGACAACGCAATTTATATAAGCGGCATTTGTCAAATTTCTACATGTGGCAAATGCATTTTTGAATATGAATGATTGGTATATTATATAATGATGCTATAAGTGTATCACATTTTTTACG
Source organism: Trichogramma evanescens (assembly GCA_902732785.1). Lineage (NCBI taxonomy): Eukaryota > Metazoa > Arthropoda > Insecta > Hymenoptera > Trichogrammatidae > Trichogramma > Trichogramma evanescens. The sequence goes on along the minus strand of CACVKI010142351.1, from coordinate 6,888 downwards.
ATCTTCCAATAACTATTTGTATTTTCGAGAGTCTTTTCTTTGTGTTTTATTTTTTGATAACGACTCGGTCTTCGAAAAAAACGCGAAAAATCTCACAGTATTAAAATGCATAGTATTTTATAATTAATGATTAGGAAATCGATACTTAACCGTCGCTCTAATCAAAATAAAAATAATGCAGAAGAATAATAATAAACAATTATTAATAATAAAAATTATCGATAAGGAATGATTACGCGCCAAAGATGCACCGAAGGAGTAATGATATTTAGAAAAAAAAGATAGTTCGAACTGGTGTAAAAAATAGATTATTATATATGCTATTGTAGAAAAAAAAAGATATCAATTGTAAAGTTTACGAAAAAATATATAAATTTGTATTTTTCGGTCGTAATTATAATCGCCAAAAACAAGTGAACTGTGTATCCCAAAGTGGACAATGGAGTTTTGATGTGTTGTAATGATGGATCCTCCTTGAGGAAGACTCAATTTTAACATACGTTTAATCGTCTGTTATATTCGGCCAAACAGTGTATAAGAATGATAATAAGAAATGTTGAGTAGTTAATGACATTTTTTGTTAAACGCGAATCGTTGCTGTAATTTTTTTAATGAAATTTGAAAAATATTCTATTAATCGTGTAGACAGTTTATATAAGAAAATTATATATATACCACGAAGTTTATTCGTTGTATTTGATAGCGAGTAAAAAAACTATGTAATATTTAAAAGGACAAAAAACAAAAATGTATCAACTTTTTTCTCGAAAGTTTTCAAAGATCTCATAATAAAAATGAAAACCATTGATTAAGACTTTGTATGTTGTATATAATAATAATACAGTAGAAAAATTTTTGTTTTTGGACGTATACGCATTTTTCATCGAGCTAATAGTATGGATATCATGAATATATTACGATATCAAGGTGTCAACCAAAGTTGCGAATTAGTTCTTAAGGTAATGTGATATTATTTCGATTTGTGAAATGGTATATAGATTTTTATATTTTTCTTTGAATATTCTTTGTTTCCCAATCGTGTACATATTATAAGATTATTATCGATAAAGCATCCATCTTCGTGAAAAAGAGTGATTAGCAGCGTTCGCAGTCATTAATTTTAAATATTAAATTATTATACATTACATTAGATCAGATACTTATAATTCATTAAAAAGAGTATTAGTAAATCATTATGAAAAAGTCGATTTGTATAGTTATATATTTTGTAAATAATTCAGACGAGCAGAGCTTTTTAGGTACAAGCTAAAATATTTTTTGTCACTCGATTGCTATCTAAAAAAACGAGGCTATACGGCTGTACGAAATCATGATTATTTAAAAGTAATTTTTGTTTCAAGAGGCATTACGACGAGCGAAGATGAACTTTTTTTATATCACCAAATACTTTGTTTTTGATTATCAAGAAATTTTATTAGTTGTTAACTATTATTGTATATTAAAAGAAAAGGCGTATAGTCTCTTATCTTAAAATTAATACAATTCTGCGTAGTTTATAGTAATAATCTTTCACTTGTATTTTCCGCAAGTGCAATAAAAATGATTGTTGATTAAATATAAACTATTATATAAAAGTAACAAAAAAATAATAATAATGTTCGACGGGTTTGATTGTTGGATCATAACACATGATTACGGTCAGGAGCAGAAACAAAAGAGTTTCCAGAGAAAATACAGCTCTAGTACTTTTTTGAAACATTGAAGACTGCAATAAAATATTATGTTATGATGACGACTCTGGCCTATATTAATTAAAAAAACATATACTAAGTACACGCATAGTTATAATATTGAACGAAAAAAAAGATTAAGAAGTATTAGTATACACTGATGAATATGTAAGAAATAAACGATGACGAACTACGATTTATTGATCTAATCAGCGACTTACGATAGAGTTTAAGATTTTGATGGAAGCAAAAATAACCACAAGGAATTATTGTTCCAACGCGTAATATCAATATTATTAAATGATTCTGGAAGAAACTTTGCGATATAAAAGTTTTAAAAAAAATTACTATGAAATTATATTTAATCGAATCACGTCCGTGAATTTTCAGTGCGAATCATTGAATGGTAAAATAATATTAAAACACGAATACTTATAAAATGATACATGTATTTCGATTATATGTTGTAAGTGTGCGGAAATCGAAAGAAGCGATTTATTTATTTGTACGTCATTTTTGTTATATTTTAAGTTACCTTTCATTTATTCATTATTATTATATTTTTTCGATTCATAGTAAAAATGACATTCCAAAGAAATATCATCAGTGTTCTATTTATTTTCATTTTATCATGCTCATATTTATTTTTCAGCCTACAGCAATATCGTAGCAATATATTTATTTTCCATCAGTTTACAATGTGCTTTTTATATATTTATATTAAAAATGTACGGAATTCTCTTGAGAGCACAAAATATTATGATATTCAACAAATTTTAAAAAAAAACAAAGATTGGTTCGCGAACTCGTCGTTTGTAACAGAATATGGATGATCTTTTAGATACATTAATATAATAAATATATGATGAAAAAAAGCTAATAATGAAGCCAAATTAAGAATATGCGAAAGAATTTTTTTGCACTGCTGCAGTTATTGATCAGTAAATATGAATAAAGGTAGATCCTTGAAACAAAATGTTGACCTTAAAACAATATTTGGGACCCTTAAAATTAGTAGCTGTTTTGTAAAGAATATAAAAAAATACAGGCTAGAACCATTAAACTATCTTGAATTTCTACGAGTGTTATTAAAAGTAAATATTATATTGGTACTTTCTTTTTTGCTCTTGAACTTTCAAAGAGGGTAGAAAAATAAAAGATTTAATAAAATGACCATAATGAAGCTTTTCCTCGTAAGAGTAGAAATGATTGAATTCGATTATTGGTACAAAAGAGTATTTGTAGCAAGTACATTGATACAACAACTCTGATAACAGCAAAATTTAACTCTAATATTTTGTATGTCCTACATTAGGAACTTTAATTTCATCGGAAAACTCCTTTATACGCATTTATGCTTGAAGAAAGGTTCTCAAAATGTAAATAAACTGGAGCATTATATAGCGATATAAGCTATCAAACAAAGATTTCAAAATTTTCAAATAATCGTACATACATCAAAATGTGTAATATCTATAGCGGCCAAATAATCAATTTCGAACGAAAAAAAAAATTAAACTTTGAGACAATTACAATTTAACGAAGTGTACTACTGAAACTGCCATTAAAACATTTTTCTCTTAAGTGAAGCTAAGAAATTTGAGCGTGTTCGTTCAAAGACTATTCAAATGAAATATAAGTGATAAGAAAATACGAACGTGTTGAAGCACGATGATTCATGCTAACTGTGATTGATGGAAAAGCGAGAATATAGTGAAGAAAGAGAGAGAAAAAAAATAAAACTAATATTATGGTTCTAGTGCTTTTGAGAATAAAAAAAAGAAACGTTTAAAAGAAATAAAGAAGAGTGAATAATTGATGTGATTAAGTGTATGACGGGCGACTCGAATCTGTGTGCAAGACGTTCGATAAATCTTAAATTGAGTTATTAAACATGTATGGTAATATGTGTTTGTACCACATAAGAGTACTTTTAAACGCTATCTCGTTACAATTGTGATGTAACAAAAGGAAAAAAAAGAATAAAGCAAACGTCATTCTGATATTTACATATTGTTCTTCGGGAGTGTGACGAATTCTATTTCACGAGATGACAATTGCAACGCGCGACAAGTGAAAAAAAAAAGAAAAAAATCTTTACGACAGAAAAATCGCAACTTTTGCAATTTGACGTTGCTATTATACACTCGTATAGCGACTTCAAATGCCGTAAAAAAGTATGGCCAAATTAATTGAGATAAAATTCAAGACAGAAAGTGTACATATTATGTATAGAAATATATATTCAATTAATTGTTAAAATAAATTAGTAAATCGTGTAAATAAAAGCTTCAGTAATATCAAAAATATATCGATTGTCGTTTTTTTCAATGAGTCAAGTAAATAAAAATGAAACGATGTTCCTTTCACCACAAATCCATATGTAGGTATCAAATATTTTATTTCAAAACGGAATCACAAAAATAAATTTTAGTAAAAATTGTTATTTCGTCTCACACAATCCACATTTTTTCTTCAACTTTTATATATCTCCTTCACAGTACTTGTAAAAAAGATTTTACAAACAAAAAAATACAATTATCAAAAGATAAGCTGCTGTAGCAAAAATTTGATTTGCATGAAACTAAGAATCTCAGTTTCAGAGTTGCTTGGCACTTATAGAAAATAATAAAATAAATTAAATTTGATTACTTGATATCATTAGTAATAAATATAACTAAAATTTCTTTCTCATGATGAATTAATTACTTCTAAAGTTTACAATTAAAACTAAACCAAAAACAACACTGATAATGCACATGATATAGATAAAAATGATTGAAAAATTACTCAAATGGATAAAAATAATGTCAGTAATTAAGTATCCAGTTAACACTGATTTTGAAAGACTATTCAAAATGAACAGAGTCAAGCTAGTTGTAAAAAATTGCTTCAGAAATTTTTATTACTCACACAAAATGCTTAAAGTACTTAAATTTGAGCTTGTCATAAATAACTGTCGATACAATATTCTTAGTTAGATCTTAAGAGTTAATTCTTCATTTCAACGCATGTGGGTTGTTTTCTGTTGGTTATTTTTTTTCTCGAATCGTTTATATACGCAGTAATAATATATAATTATATAATTCATTTTGTACAAGAGTTTATACAAAAAATATAGAAATCGTTTGAGCAGACACAAACGCTTGTGTACTACACATCTAAAGTTTTCTAAAAAACGCATGCTTGATCATTTCATGTAATAGCTTATTCATTTTTTTCTGACTAATCGTTTTTATAAAAAGTTTCAAATTATTATATCTTAGCGTTAAAATGCCTTAATCTTTATTTCATAAACTGAGAATAACTACGTAAATATATCGCTGATGTTTATTGCTGGGCACTTATCTCAGTCAGTAAGCAAGTGATGCGATCCTATAAAAAATAACAATTTATAAATGGCTATCCGTCAAAATTAACGAATAATTATACATTAAATGTTAGTTCTCTTTATAAATAAGATAAGCATCTATAAAATAAAATGAAAAGCAGCGAGCTTACAATGCATTGCTTTTAGGGCCAGTTGTTGAAGAGTATGTAGAACATAAAATCGAGGATATCTTCTACAATACAGAACATCTCCTCCTTCTGACAGGCTCTGGAGGTTCAAGTGCTGCAAGAATTGCTTCATCAAAAACGTTCTTTAATCCTTTCTGCAAGAAATAATAAATTCATATTAATACCCAAAATTTCTATTTAGAACTTGTGCAAGAATTTTAATTTTACCTGTGTTAGTGCACTGCATTCAACGTACTTGACAGCTTTCAATTCTTTCGCTAGTTTTTCACCTTGTTCACCCGTGATAGGTTTTTGTTTATTTTTTGCAAGTTTTTCTATAGTTGCAGCATCATCTCTCAAGTCAATTTGCGTGCCAACAAGTAAAAATGGTGTTTTTTGACAATGGTGCGTAATTTCAGGCACCCACTAAAATTTTTAATTTTATTATTAGTAAAAAATAAATAAATATTCATTAACATTATTCCATTTCCATGTACTCACTTTTTCTTTAACATTTTCAAATGATGAAGGTGATACAACTGAGAAACAGACAAGGAATACATCTGTTTGAGGATAACTCAATGGTCTGAGTCTATCATAATCTTCCTGACCTATTAGAAACAATTTCAGATAATTTTATAATAATTTAAATGAGAAACAAACTTATAAATATGAATGAAAATGTAAAATTAGTTTACCAGCAGTATCAAAAAGACCAAGTGTATAGGGTTCTCCACCAATCATCACAGTGACCGCATAGTTGTCAAAAACTGTTGGCACGTATTCAGAAGGGAATTTGTTTGTTGTGTAAGATATCAGCAGACACGTTTTACCGACTGCACCATCTCCAACAACCACACACTTTATTGTTTGCATTTTGAATATTTGTTTGAACTTCCTGTAATGATGAAAAACAACTTATTAATTTGCAGCACAAAAATTAATTGTTTAAAATAAACAGCTTCTTATTTGTTGAACTGTCAATTACTACTATGTTTCTTTGTTTCTATAATTATTCATTCTGATGAATGAGTGCAAAACGAATGAATAATTATTGTATGTAAAAGAGTAAGTGTGGTGTTATTGTAACAGTGCCAAGCATCGCAACATTGAGTTGATTTAGGGAGCATTAACCTTTTTTATATGCACACACGATAGCATACTGTATATGGCACTATGAATATAGTATTGTCAGTTAATCAAAACAAATTATTCAAAACTCGTTCGAAGCTGATAAAAAAAAGAGCCAACAAGAAGGAAACAGGCAACACATGTCAGTGAATGAAAAGAATACACAAGAACGTGGCTATCATCGGATAAATTTAAATTACCAATCCTAGTGATATTCAAGGCAGATTTTCGATCGAAATCGATCCAGCATCGATTGAATGCAAAACAATTCGAGAGAGGGCAGAGTTGAGAGAGAAAGCAGATTCGAGAACGAACTTTCAATTACGAATGTAATTAGAGCGCGGGCGACATCGTCCAAAAAGTGCACGGGGGACCCGTCAGACTGTGTTTATTATGCGGACAGCTCGGTAAGACGTTGGAGAATCTTTCTATAACATTCGATATCACTTGATGATCCACGTATCACGCAGACGGCACGAGAGAGAGAGAGAGAGAGAGAGAGAGAGAGAGAGAGAGAGAGAGAGAGAGAGAGAGAGAGAGAGAGAGAGAGAGAGAGAGAGAGAGAGAG